>JAIUZE010073327.1:0-98249 GCA_022085475.1 Heliosperma pusillum | reverse complement strand
TCAAGTAAGGTTTTATTTAATTAATAAATGAGCCTTAGTAGATATGATGCGATATGATATTTGAATATGATTTATATGCAATTAGTCACATGATATGAAGTTTTTCCCGTGACTGTTTGATTGTATGATATATGTCGTGTTGACTAAGTACCATAGAGAATTATGAGTATATGGCGTCTTGACCATTCTAATTCTAAATGAGTAGCTTGGACCATGACATTGATAGGCCGTACTATCTTTAACGAGTATATATATGTTCACCGCTTGATAGCTTTTGTGTCCCGGCTTGGTGGGTTTATATCCAAGTTGGGGCATGGCTGCCTAGTCCACTTTGGGAACGGAGCCAGCTTAAGTACTAGCCATCTCTGCTTAGGGGGTCGCCTAGTAGAGTTTCTCATGTACGGTTATGTCATGGGACGAGGAATGGGTTAGCTGTTGTCGCTAGGTCTGATCAGTCTAGGACTAGGATGTTTTCCGACCTTGTGGTATAGACTCGAGTTACAGAAGTCGACTATTGACCGTGCTAAGAACTTATGCCTGTTTCTAGACGTATTGGTCTTTCATGTTTGATGATTCTATGAATCTTAGAAGGTGAGATGCAAGCCGGCTACGGTTGATAGAGTTTGGATTACCGTTTGTTAACTGATTCACATGATAGCTTGCATGAGTAGCTTAGCCTTCATATGCTAGGTTATGTGTTAGTTATTTGTTTCATAACATGAAAAGCATATCGTATATGTTAAGGTTTTGTATTTTCCATATACATCTCTTTTATGTTATTCATGTTTTATTAAACTCGACATTTCGTTGCTGGGAGAACTCGGAGTTACTCCCCACTGACTGTGGCTTCCGTGTTTATATTTAATGCGGTTGGCATGTTTGTGATGCATACTTGGGTACATTGACGAGCTAGCGAGTGAAGTATTACCTTGGACCTATATTCGGTTCTTAGGATTGTATATTATTATACACTCTTTTATTTCCGTATTTATACGGGAAACTTGTCTCCCGTTTTGGATAATTCTTATGTATAATATTATTTCCTTTTGTTATGAACCTTTTTCTTTAAGACACCTTTGTTATGATTGAATATATTTAATAGTAGGTTCCGGTTTTTAAAATTTACCGATTTTCACTAAAGTGAACCTATTACAAACGTATTCTCATCTTTTATTTATTTAGAATTACTTGTTTCTGTTCGCAAATTTGAGGGTGTCACAGTTTGTATCAGAGCTATTTTGCTCCCGACGCACGTTTGTGTACCCTTGCATAAATAACTTGACCTTAATAAAATAATAAACTTGTGAGATAGAATGGTAGGATGGGTAGATTAGGATTTATGTTGTAGTCTATTTGTTTATGCTAATTGTTAGGAGTAACGTAATTTGTTTTGTTTCTTATGAAGATGGTTGGACCTCGTGTAGAAGAAATCGTTGTTAGTACCAACCAGGTCCCTCCTCATAGAGAAGACATTTGCCAAGGAGGCTATGCTTGAGTGGCTAGCCAAATTGCTAGGAGCAATATTACGCCTTATGGTGGAATATGTGTTACCTAGAAGGAGTATCCTCTACCGAAGATTTGAAGATTTACAAGCTTAATTAAAGTGAATTCCTTCTTCATCTATGAATTCTATCGTCCTTATTGTATTATGCTCTCTTCCTTCTATCTAGGAGCTTCTTTCTCTTCCAACCTATTTGCCTCTTGGAAATTACTCTAGATAGTTCCTCCATCTTACTATTGGTATCCTTACCTTCCTTTTGTAACATTTTTATGGATGTCATACCCATTTGTTTATGGTATCTTATACTTAGTAGGAAGAACTTTGAATTTTGTGGAATATTAGTGTTTGTTGGAAGGAACTTGTGATTTGAGGAAAATGGTATAGATCTAATTTCACCCTATGGTGGTGAGAGTTGGTACCTTGAGGAAGAAGTTTCGAATATGGTACCTAACCATCCTATTAAGCTAGTTTCATGTTCAGATGATTATAAGGATTTGAGGATAAACTTAGGATGAAACTCTCCTAGGGGTTTTAGACTATGAAAGCTTAAGGTTGCAATATCGTTTTGAGGATCGAAATAATCATAATGATAGTTGGTAGTTGTGGTTAAGAATTTTAGTGATTCTTTAAGTGTTACTTGGGAAATTATGGTCTTTAAATGTTGGACCCTAACGGGAATAATTACCTTGTGGAATTTTGGATTTGGATGACCAAACTTGAGGAATATTGTCATAAGCGAAAACCGATGTGTTGAGAATTTAAACGAGCTAAATAAATTGATGTACGGTTGCATTGCTCTACGATTGGCAAACGTTAAGTGAAATGAGATTTTGTGACTAATCTCTTTTGAGGTTTTGTGATACAACTTTTGGAGGATGAGAAGGTCCATTGTTAATAACTTAGGATAATGAATTTTGGAATAAATTGGATCAAAGGATTTCATATTAATTCTCTTTTACCTTGTGGTTGTTAGCGGTCTTGTTTTCCTAATTATAAATATTTTGATGGGGGTTTCCAATAAGAGTTTTAATGGAGCTAAGAAGATTAGAGTTTGTAATGAATCTTTCATGGGTTGTTAGTTATGGAGTTTACCGTACCGGTGGACCTTAGAAGATACTAATTGAATTTGAATAATTGGGAGTTGTTACTTGATGTGTCATGCTTATGAAATATTTTGGTAGGAATCTGATGATTGAAAATGTTGAGGATATATTGCACTCTCTTGAGGACTAGATTCTGGTGCAGTTAGTGTTGTCGAGTTACGATCGACATTTAAATTTTCATAGATGGAAGATAGTATTGTGGTTCATTCCTCTCTTTTCCCTCAAATTGATCCTTACTCAATCCGCTACCTTTCAATCCTTTTCCTTTTTAGTCCTTTTTAATCGTTTGGGCGTACCTCCTATTATCACGATTTGTAATTTTGATGTTCGAGTCGCTCTACGTTCGTGTAATGTCTTCTTGTTGTGTTTCTATTCTTGAGGAAACTTTCAAATCTCCTTCTTTCTTCCCTCTTTCTATTCGATTTATTCTTTCGAATATTCCGTTCCTTCTATCGAATATCATCTTTTATGATAGATTATTAGAAGCTTTAGTTAGAAATATTAGGCATAGATATTAGAGTTATTACCTTTACTATTGAATTTTTTTGAACTAAAAGCTTTTGGAAATGTTTGATGATTTCAAGTATTTTTTACCGTCAAGGAGTGTTGAGACTTGTTATTGGAGACGTTCGATAACTCGTTTTCTGTAACACCCGGAAATGTACCCCATTTTTCTAGTAGAAATATTTTACGAAATCTTTTCAGCAAATTTAAGTTTTAATTTAGAATTTAAAGTTTCGAGTCGAATTTACAATTTCCGAGTTCGTATTTGGAATTTCTGCGAGATTCCATGAGAATCCCGTCTTAAGGCGTCTTTGACTTTTCTTGACTTTTGAGTCGTCTTTGACTTTTCTTGACTTTTGAGCCGCCTTTGACTTTCATTGACTTTTCCGACTCACCCTACATATACTCCCTCATACTCCCTAAACCTAATTCATTTCCTCACAACTCAATCTCCTTCTTCCTCACCTTAAACACCAAAAACCTTGCCTCCTTTTTGATCCGTCTTCAAATCGTCGCTACTCCTTCGTTACTCGCTCAAATTCTCGTAAGTTCGTCTTATTCTTCCCCTCTTAGCTTCCTCTATCCGTATTGGTAATAAAACTACCGTCTTTCTCGCTTTTTAAATTATCCGTCTTTCTCAAGGTGAAGTATATTCATCTTTAATACCTAATTGTAGGTGGAGACTACTAGGAAGGCTTAGTAATCGATTAAAGACGCGTAAAGGTAACGGTGAAGGGTTACTCGATATCATTTACGTGTTTTACATGCTTTATATGCTAGAAATTGTATTTAGAATACGATTAGAAGCTTAGGATTCATGTTATGGATGATGGTTGTTGTTATTTGATGATTGTTGATGATGAATATTGATTGTTGATAGATATTAGAAATGAATTATGAGAATTGGAAATAAAAGGATTGAATTTATGTTGAAGGTTCTCGGGTGAACTGGTCACACATCTCACGGTCGTGAGATGGCATGTCACGGTCGTGAAACCTCATTTCACGGTCGTGAAATACAAGTCACGGTCGTGACTTGTGCAGTTTCACTGCACTGACCCCTTTTCGTAGAATGATCCTATCTCCTTCGTTACTTGCTTGTTTTAGGCTTGTGACCATTCGTTGGAACCGTAAGAGGATAAGCTATCACCTCGACTTGGAATTTCTGTAATAGCATGTCTAGAACTCTAGATATGACCGTTTGAAGTGAACCCTTGTTTTAGTTAGTTTCCAAACTTGTTGTTTTGGAGAGGTATCTATGTTTCATATTTATTATGCTTCTTAAACTTGGTCTAATGCTTATGTATCATGTATTGATTCATGTTTTGGATATATGATATTCTCATTCGCTTGTATCACATGTTTTGTGACGGTTTTTGGTATGTTCCCACTTTGAGTCGGTTTTCACAAATGATACGGTTTGAGCACTATTTTGTCTTGTGCTTTGTACTCTCATTCCCTTGGCTACCTTCCCGTTCGTAAGGCTGGAATGTCGGAACGGAGAGGTATCCTACTGCTTAAATGCATGTGTTAGTGGGCATACGAGGACGTTGTTGGGAGTTGAACGCTATGCGTTGTTCGACCCGGCCGTCAAATGTTGTGTACTTGCGAGGTGGTGTTATTTGCATGTAGCGTACCGCATGTTATGAGGCTTGAGCTCGTTTGCCGCCTCTTTCGTGAATTGATCTACCGAGAATGTGGGTACTCGGCGTTTTCTTTGTAAGACCGAGTCTTGGGTGCGAAACGTGATCGCATATCGAATCGGAAAATGTGATTCCGAGAATCTGGCCAGGTTTAGATTAAGAGCCTTATCGTTCCTACCAGGAGGAAATTAGTCTACATATACGAAATGTCATCGTGTATGAGTTCAGGGAAATGCTTATCCCGTGGATGCTGTTAATCATACTTGCCATGTACACGATGCTAGTGCGTTTCATTTACCGTGAGAGTTGTCGTCTTGTGTCGTCTTTGAATGCGTGATTTCATGATATTGTTCATGGTCATTGCATGATTTGGCACCGTCATTGTCTTGGTTCATGAATGGGTGATAATATGTTGGATTTATTGTGATCATCACATGATTTGACTTGGTTTGTCTGTCGAGTCTCAATCTTATCAATTTTATACCGCTAACGGTGAGATGCAAGCCCTAGTGAGCGTATTCGGTTGCCTAAGAGTGTTTCCCCGAGTCTTTGAATAACATGATGGTTTGGATTTTTGATTTCCCATGATCTTTCATTATATATGGATTGCCCTATCTATTCTTATCGTACCTCCCACTGTGACATCTTATATGCATGATTTACTTTTGTATTTCCTTCTATGTACGTTTAATGTGATATGGCTGGGAGAACCCGGAGTTACTCCCCACTGATTGTGGCGTTCATGTTTTTCATGAATGAACAGGTTGCTGGCATGGATGGCTTTTTGCTTATGCTATTTTGGGTTCGGGTGTGAGCTAGCGGGCGTTTTCCCTGGATGAAACACCTCTAGACGTTGTTTAGCTAGTTGCTAATTACTTTGTCTTTTGTTAACACTTTGAGAGACTACGTCTTTTGTGGTATTTTTATTTAGTTTGTAATATTTTGACACTCCTCGTATTTTTCTATCTTGCATGTATAAAGGTTTTTAAAATACCGTAATTTCCGCTATATAATTCACATGCTTGTATGTTTTATATTTCCGCATTCGCGAGGGTTGTCACAGTTGGTATCAGAGCTTTATCGCTCCCGACGCACACACGTGAACCCTAACTAAAAAAAAAACTACTTGACCTTGAAATAATAAATGAGAGATTGGGTAGAAGTTAAGGACTTAACTTGGTAGTCTATTTGTTTATGCTAATTGATAGGAGTAACTTAATTTGTTTTTGTTTCTTATGAAGATGGTTAGACCACGATTAGCTGAGAACGTTATGATGGAAGCTCTCACTCAAGTGCTGAAAAATCAGCAAGATCCAGCTTTAGCTAATGCTAACCAAGCCCCCCCTAGAAGGGAAGATAACCATCAAGGTGGCTATGCATGGGTAGCTGGGCAGATAGCTAGAAGTAAGATCGTACCATATGGTGGAGAGCCGGATCCTACGGAGTTATCCGATTGGTTCCGTGAGATGGAGAAGCAGTTCGATCTATACCAAGTCCGAGAAGAGGACAAGGTTAGGATCGCAAAGCACTTTCTGGTGAGGGAAGCTGACAACTGGTGGGCTATCACAAGTGCCACCGCAACTCTTGAAGAGGACTTTAACTGGGCTTGCTTTAAAGCTCTTGTGGAGGGTAGATTTTATCCTAAAGAGCTTAAACAACAAAGGCTTAAAGAGTTCATTGATTTTAAACAAGGCAACCTATCGGCTCAAGAGTTTACTACGGAGTTTAATAAGCTTGCGCATTTTGCGCCGAGGCTTATCCGAGATGATGAAGACCGCGCATTATATTATCGTAACAAGTTGAGTGCCGTTCTGCAAAGTAAAGTGAGAAGGAATACCAATTCCTTTGGAGATCTTTATGATGATGCCTTGTGGGCCGAGAATTCAATGAAGGCTATTAGAGATGAAACTTTGATGAATAATCCCTCTCCTTCTTATGCTCCTGACGGAATGCTTTTGGGAAGAGACCGTTTATTCCGTCTCCTTCTAATTCCTATGCTAACAAGAGGAGGTTTAATCCTTCTTCCAATGCAAACACAAGGAATCCTGCTCCCTTTATTCCTAGAGCTACTTCAAATGTGGCTCATAGGCCTTATACTCCTCCAGCTCAAGCTCAAGGTCGCTTCTGCAACCGGTGTAGACTTCCTCTACACCCCGGTAAATCATGTTTCTGGTTGAACCAGTGTCCTCCACAGTTAGTGCACTAACATAAATAAATCTCTGTAGGTTCACAGGGTATACTTTGTATTGTAATCAGTTGATTAACGTTTATCGATAACGGTTGGCTTGCTAGATAAGTTTGCCGTTATTGTCATACAGATGGCGGTGATCAACTGATCCCTAAAAGTCACACCTAAAGGATGTGTTTGAGAGATGTGATTATTTGAGAAAATAATCATATTGATGCCCTAATATATGACTAAAAGGTTAGTCAGTGTATTTGACTAAAAGGTTAGTCAATGTGATGATGAGACGATTATTTAATAACGATTAAATAAAGTTAGCTGAGACGAATTAACTGTAATTCGTAAATATAATATAAAATGTTATATTTAATTGTTGTATATAATGTAAGCTAATTAAACATAAACTGTTATAATTAATTGGCGAATTATAAATATACGGATATTTATAATTAATGATGTATTATAATGTCGGTCCATGTAAAACGACGATTATAATATATTACATTATACAGGAAGCTAAAATGACCAAAAACGAAAGTATCCAGATATACTCGGTTTTTAGTCAATGGGTAGTTATTTTTGAGGAGACCAAAATATCTCCTCATATATAAAAGCCCAAATTGAGCCGTGAGGAGGGGATAGAAGGCAAGGAAATTAAGCTTTGATTTTCTAACCTAATTTATTCTGACTGTGCCTCCATCTCAACCTACACACATCACACAAAAGAAAAAGTTAACAGTAACTCTTTCACAAAACACAAAACAAAAGGTTAACAGTAACTTTTGAAAACTTCTAGCAACACAAAGGCATTTCTCATACAATCTTGGGTGCAACGATTAGGAGGATATCTACCTTGATATCTATGTTCTTTACGCCAATTGCTAGGACCGGAGGTTGATTTCTAAATCTTTTTCCTTGTTTTCGTTTATGACTTGATAATCAAATTATTACTTTTCGTTATAATCCTATATTAATTGTATTGTGGTAATACCGATTTCCCACAGTTTCAACCGTCCTTATGTGTGCTTCTTTTGCCAAAAGGGTTGTCATCATTATGACGATTGCCCCGATCGAAAGTTGCCCCCTCCTCCTCCTAAGCCTAAGGGTTCCATCTTTGTCATGAGCCGTGCCGAAGCCGATGCTCATCCCGAGATCATTACGGGTATGTTCTCAATCTTAGAACAACCGTGTCTTATTCTATTTGATACCGGTGCTTCTATGTCTTTTGTGTCATCGTCTTATGTTAATAAGTTATCCATCAAGCCTACATCTAGTGAGGATACTCCCATATCCTTACCATCCGGAAATATTATCTCTTGTTCAACCCTTTATCCAAATGTACCAATATCTATTGCGGGTTCTATCTTTCCCGCTAATCTCCTTAAGTTTCCTCTAGGAGAGTTTGATATAATATTAGGTATTGATTGGCTAGCCATGTATCATGCTAGGTTCGAGTGTCGTGATCAAAAGATTTTCTTAAAGAGTCCTTTAGGGGTTAGAATAACCTATAAGGGATCTCATCTCCGTAAAGGTGTGTCTTTAATTTCCGCTATGAAGTTGGTAAGTATGGTTAGAAAAGGTCACCAAGCATTCTTGTGTGTTGTGACTTCTTCAAATACCTCTTTGCCAAGTATTGAAGCCTATTGTTCGAGAATTCGTTGATGTATTCCCCGAAGATTTGCCCGGGATCCCTCCCGAGCGTGATGTTGAATTCTCTATTGTTCTTGTTCCTAGTTCTGGACCCATTGCCAAAGCTCCTTATCGTATGGCTCCGTCTGAACTGAAAGAATTACGGAAGCAGTTAGATGATATGATTGAAAAGGGTTTTATTCAACCAAGTGCCTCGCCTTGGGGTGCTCCCGTTCTCTTTGTAAAGAAGAAAGATGGTTCGATGAGGCTTTGTATTGATTATCGTGAATTGAATCGAATTACAGTCAAGAATAGGTATCCTTTACCAAGAATTGAAGATTTGTTTGATCAACTAAAGGGTGCTTCTACATTTTCAAAGATTGATTTGAGATCCGGTATCATCGAATTCCTGTCCGAGATGTTGATATTCCAAAGACGGCTTTTAGTACGAGGTATGGTCATTATGAGTTCAAGGTGATGCCATTTGGACTGACCAATGCTCCCGCTATCTTTATGGATCAAATGAACCGCACATTCAGTGAGTATCTTGACAAGTGTGTGGTGGTTTTCATTGATGATATTCTCATTTTCTCAAAGTCCGAAGAAGAGCATGCTATTCATTTGAGGATTATTTTGGGTGTTCTACGTCGTCAGAAGTGGTATGCTAAGTTCTCCAAGTGTGAATTTTGGTTACCTAAAGTGTCCTTTCTTGGGTATGTGATTTCTAAAGAAGGTGTAATGGTGGATCCTTCGAAGATTAAGGCCGTTGTTGATTGGAAGAGTCCGACCGATATTAGAGAGATTCGAAGTTTTCTTGGTTTAGCTGGTTATTACCGAAGGTTTGTCAAGGATTTCTCTAAGCTTGCTAGACCGATGACTCAGTTGTTGAAAAAGGAAACCAAATTCCTATGGAATGAAGCTTGTGAAACTGCGTTTCAAGAGTTAAAGAAGAGGTTTACTACCGTTCCGGTGTTGACTTTGCCTGAAGATGGAGTAGACTTTGATGTCTATTGTGATGCTTCTAAAATGGGATTGGGTTGTGTTCTTATGCAAAATAGGAAAGTGGTGGCTTATGCTTCAAGGCAGTTGAGAGTTCATGAAGTGAACTATCCTACTCATGATTTAGAATTGGCCGTCAGTGCAGGACTAGTCACCAGACGTCTCCAATACAAGTCCAAACTTCCAACCAACGCAAAATCCAAATATAAAAGCAAAAGAAATCCATTTCTCCAAAAAGAAGGTACAATATCCATCTTTAGACTCCTTTGAAAAGTTAAATTAGAAATACAATATGGAAATTTAAAGGTTTTCTCAAAAATAGAATCAAAACAACAAGACATTACACGTAAATAGAGCGGCTTGAACATCAAAATCACAAATCACGATACTAAGAGGTACGTCCAACAAGCAAAATGGACCAAAAAGGGAAGGATTGAGGAGAAGAAACTTGAACAAGGGTCAATTCGAGGGAAAAGAGAGGGATCAACTCCAAACCTATCTCTCATCCACGATAATGCAAAGGTCGCTCGCAACTCGACATCGCCAACTTCACGAATAAACTAGTCCTCAAGAGAATGCAATTTACCCAAGTTACACCTCAACATTTTCAATCATTAGATTCCTACTAAAATCTTTCATAACCACGAGACCTCAAGTCGCCAACTTAATCATTCAAACCTAATTAGCATCGACTAAGGTCCATAGTTTGTAATCTGCAGGAGAGGTCCTTTAACGTATTATAGTATCCTTAGATTCATCATACTCTATTTGAAACCACTAACCAAAGAAATCCCATCTTAGGGGACCACTTCTACAAACAACCAAAAGGTGAACGGTCCTTACCATAAATTCCTCTGATCCTATTTTTTTGAAAACTCATTATCCTAAATTCTCAATGGACTTCTCATCCTCAAAAGTGATATTGCAACATCAAGTTTCAAAGTCTAAAACCACCAAGAGAGGTTCAACCTAAGTTTATCTTCAATTCCTTATAATCAACTAAACATGAAACTAGCTCAATAGGGCGAGTAGGTACCATATTTGAAACATCTTCAAAAAAGATCTACTAACTCCTTACATTAGCTAATAAGAAACCTACATCACAAGAGAATAGGGAAGGCGAACATGATACAAGGAACGCTAGGAGGCATCATCAAATGACTACGACAAGATGGAAAAGATGTACGCGGAAAAGGGAGACGAGATTGATCTAAGGAAGTCAACCTACCAGTCACGATCTCCTGGTGAGCATCGGCTTCGGCTCGGCTGAGTACATAGGTGGATCCTTTAGCTTTGGCACCGGGTGCGGGAGTCTCACAATCGGGGGCACTCACGAAAATGGTGACCTGGCTTCTTGCAGAAAAAGAAAAAGAAGGACCTATTATAGCATCCAACTCCGGGGTGAACGGGTTTCCTACAACCGTCATAAATTCGTCCTTGAGTTTGAGATTTGGGGGAGCATTGGGCTTAGGAGACGCATTTGGGTTAGCTTGAGGGTGATAAGGAACAAGTGTTATTGCATTGGCGTTTGAGGGAGCATTGAAACGCCTCTTATTAGCATATGCATTAGAAGAAGAGGGAGTGAAAGGTCTTTTGTCATGGAAGTTTGACCTTGGATTGAAAGAGGGGAAAGGAGAGGGATTCTTCATCTTCACTTCATCTCTAATAGCCTTCATTGAGTTTTCGGCCCAAAGGGCATCATCATACAACTCTCCGAAAGAAATAGACCTCCTCCTTATCTTACTTTGAAGCAAGGCACTAAGCTTATTACGATAGTAAGAAGCTCGGTCCTCATCATCCTTGATGAGTCTTGGTGCAAAGTGAGCAAGTTTGTTGTATTGAGTGGTGAAGTCTTGAGCCGTCAAGTCACCTTGTTTTGAAATCGATGAATTCTTTGTGTAACACCCGCAAATGTACCCTATTTGTATATTAAAAATATTATACGGATATTTTTCAGCAAAATTTTAGATTTAGTGTAGAATTCAATTTCCCGTGTCTAATTTAGCAAATCCGAGTTCGCATTCGGACTTTACACGAAATTCTGAGTGAGTTACGCCTTAAGACGCTTTTGGGCTTTTTCCATGTTTTTTCAATTACTCCATTATACTCCTTTAAACCCTAACTCCCTCACTCACTCCTTCATCCCTCACTCACTCACTCCCGTGTCAAGGTGACCGGCCGCCGGATACTGAAAGTCCATAGACCTTAATTAGACTCCTCTAATTAGTTTCTAAATTACTTGTTAATTTAGTATTTAATGATCTATGTAACATGCATGCAAATATAAAGACATTTATATAAAAGAAGAAATTTCCTCACATTGATATGGAAATATATATGGGCACAACAAGAACTCCTTCTTGTTGTTCTTGAGCTAATAATCTGGATGAACACAAATAATCTCCAATGTAGAAGATCTCCTCTAAGTTGCACCAAGATTAACCCAAATAATCTACCCTTATTATTAACTAGATAATAAGATAGATATTATTCTACTAATATTATGACTATATTACTACACTAGTAATACTTAGTAAATATTAGTATTTGAGAGTTTTAGTGAGAAGATGAGGTTTTTGAGAGAAGTAAGAAAACAAGCACAAAATGAAGTAGTAGAAAAATGAACACAATTGCTTATTTTATAGGCCATGAGGCCGGACCACCTTGTCCAAAAATGGACTATTATTTTGTTTAATTTGATCACATGCATTAGAGTGGAGTGTTGTAGAACAAGTGATGATTATATTCTACTTGTTATGTCACTTTCAATTAGTAACTAAAGAGTGTAAACAAGAGCAAAAATCATCACCATGTAACTACATCATAACCGGCCATATTGGCCTAGTTGGATCCATTTTGATTTTTGATATTTGTCTCACAAATACTTATTGATCATATGGTTAATTATCTTGTATAATTAAGTGTTAATTTGATCATATAACCATTATATGACTCAATTAAATAAATAATATGTACTTAACATTTTAAGTAATATTTTACCATTATATCAATATATAATGGGTCCCACAATGCTTAGTTAATTTATTTTACAACTCCTTGTAAATATAATTAACTAATTACCTCTATCTCAAACCTCAACTAATTTAGTAATTTAACGATTAATTACTAAGTTAAATCTTATTTAATCGTATTAAAATAAGATATAAATTTATTAGTCAATTATCGCATAATTGAAAAATAAACTTAATTGAATTTGAGTTCTTAACTCAATTTCTAACAATTAACTCTCATACATATCGAATATATGTAATGTACTAATTAACTGTATCGTATACAAATAATGAGTTACTATTTGGATTTCATCCTTTAGGTGTGACCGAAAGGGATCAGTTGATCACCGCCGTCAAACGACAATAACGTCAAACTCTAGTCAGCCAACCGTTATTGATTTACGTTAATCAACTGACTAATCATATATATAGTCAATAAATATCCCAATTATCTTCCATAATAAGATTTATTATGTGGCGCACTATTGTGGAGGACACCTACTCCAACAATCTCCCACTTGTCTGACACAAGTGTGCGTCACCGATTCTCTTGTCTCTTTATCACATCTCCCACTCAACGCAAGGTGTCTTCCAGGTCGCACTTGCGATTGACAATATCTAGAGTGGTTTTCTCGGTAGGGAGAGTAACTGTCTGACCGGAAAATCTACCATAGATCTCTTTCCGAGCGTGGCCACGCATTTACAGTAACTTCTCCTCGAGTGGTCTAAAGATGTTTTTACCCAACGTGGGTGGACAATTCCTGTTGATCCATCTACTCTGTATGATGCAGATCACCATGATCCAGAAGAAGTCCATCGGCCTCCTTTTACGGCACGACCTAGAACATCAACCAAAACCAATCGGAAACGGCACCGACTCAGATAGACGGTCGCCAGTCAAAAGAATCGACTTATAGGAATAAGATAGAAGACCCTGCCACGACCAGGCATCAAATAATTGATTTAAGGGTCTCTACAATGTCACTGTCCGACAGAGTGTCATACAGTCTGTCTATGTAAACGACCAGTCATCTCCATGACCCCATGGTGCTGAACCAACCATCGATCGACTTACAATCTAGTCATTTCGAGACGTCACCTCATTGAGTGACTAGGGACAAAATACTAAGTTCGTCCTATTCACTTGAATAGGGTCCAACAATCTATTCGGATAAACAAAGTATTAAATTTAGTCAAAACTAAATAAAAGAGTTTAAAATAAAACTCGAACAATGAATGCCATTATCATATATGAAATAATTAATACAACATTCAATTATTACATATTACATAATCTAAAAGAATTCTGGCACACGTCTCAATCCCATTGTGACGACATGACCATCATGCTTAGCCTTTGATAAATGCTTGGTTAAAGGATCAGCAATGTTGTCATCTGTCCCAACCTTACAAATGTCAATTTCCTTTCTTTCCACGTAATCTCTAATTACATGATATTTCCTAAGTACATGTCTAGACTTGTTACTAGACTTGGGCTCTTTTTCTTGAAAAATAGCCCCACTGTTATCACAATAAATTGTGATAGGATCTTTGGCAGTAGGGACTACTGTTAGTCCTTACAAAAATTGCCGAATCCACACAGCTCCTTTGAGCTTTAGACCGGGGCCGGGGGGACGGGCGGGAGCAAGGTACTCTTCTTCGTTGTAGAATCGCTGTAACGCTTGCTTGAAAACTCTTCCGCAAACAGCTCCTCCATTCATCATATAAACGGAGACGGGGAGGGGATTTCTCTAATTACTATCTGTTTGGAAACTGGCATCTGTGTAACCCTTTACACGTAACTCAGTCTCGCCTCCAAACACTAAGAACGAATCCTTGGTCCTTCTTAAGTACTTAAGGATGTTCTTTACGGCTATCCAGTGACTATCACCTGGATTTGCTTGGTAACGACTTGTCATGCTCAAAGCATATGCAACGTCGGGACGAGTGCACATCATAGCATACATGATTGGTCCAACGGCTGAAGCGTAAGGGATCAATTTCATGCGTTCAATCTCCTCGGTTTTCGTAGGGCACTCTGACTTGCTCAAAGTGATCCCACTTCCCATAGGAATAAAGCCTCTCTTAGAGTCTTTCATGTTGAACCGATCAAGAATCTTATCAATATAAGTCTCTTGACTTAATGCTAGTATCCTTTTAGATCTATCCCTATAGATCCGGATACCTAAGATGCGCTGGGCCTCTCCTAAGTCTTTCATTTGGAAATGTATTCCTAGCCACTCCTTTACAGAAGTGAGCATTGGAATATCATTCCCAATGAGTAGTATGTCATCTACATACAAGACTAGAAAAGTTACTTTACTCCCACTAAACTTCATGTATAAACACGGTCCTCGACACTTCGAGTGAAACCATTTTGTTTAATTACATGATCGAAACGATGATTCCAACTCCTGGATGCTTGCTTAAGACCATAGATGGATCTCTTAAGTTTGCATACCTTCTTAGGGTTTGATGGATCCACAAAACCTTCAGGTTGTGTCATGTACACTTCCTCTTCTAGAATCCCATTCAAGAAGGCGGTTTTGACATCCATTTGCCAAATCTCATAATTATGAAATGCGGCAACCGCTAAGATAATCCTTATGGATCGAAGCATGGCGACTGGGGCGAAGGTTTCGTCATAGTGAAGACCATGAACTTGGGTGAAACCTTTTGCCACCAATCTAGCTTTGTAAACATCATTATGTTTATCTATGCCACTTTTGATCTTATAGATCCACTTACACTGAAGAGGTCGTACCTCCTTAGGTAAATCAACCAAGTCCCATACTTGATTGTCGTACATAGAATCCATTTCGGATTGCATGGATCCTAGCCATAGCTTTGAGTCGGGACTAGAAATGGCTGCTTTGTAGGTAGTAGGTTCGTTACTTTCAAAAAGTACCACATTATAGTCATCACCTTCCTCTATAATACCAAGGTATCTATCAGGTGGATGACTAATTCTGCTTGACCTCCTAGGTTCCGAAGGAATAATTACCGTACCAGACAAAGAGGGAACGTTTTCCTCGTCGTCCTTTTCGGTTTGTGGCTCTTGGACTTCATCAAGTTCAAATTTTCTCCCACTCTGTCTTTTAGAAATAAAATCATTTTCTAAAAAGACTGCATCACGAGACACAAACACTTTGTCATCGTGTTTATTGTAGAAGTAATACGCACGTGATTCCTTTGGATATCCTACAAAAAGACATTTGTCAGATTTGGGTGCGAGTTTATCGTCAGATTATTCTTAACAAAAGCCTCGCATCCCAAATTCTCATAAATGACAAATAAGGGACTTTTCCTGTCCAGATATCATATGGGAGTCTTGTTTTTGCCGCTTTAGTCCGGGCTTCGATTTAGTGAAAAATAGTGCCGTAAAGATAGCAAAACCTCAAAAAATAATAAGGGACAGCTCTGTTAGACTCTATCATAGGATCGAACCCATATCTAATATAAAGTTCGCATTTCTCCTTTCGGCTACCCGTTTAATTGAGGTGTTCCAGGAGGAGTCCATTGTGATACTATACCACAATCTTTCAGGTGTGAATCAAATTCATGGTTCAAGTATTCACCACCACGATCGGATTGTAGGGTTTTAATCTTTTTATTCAATTGGTTTTCTACTTCATTTTGAAATTCTTTGAACTTTTCAAAAGCATCACTTTTATGCCTCATCAAGTAGACATATCCATATCTACTCAACTCGTCGGTAAAAGTAATGAAGTAGTGATAACCACCTCTAGCACGGATAGTCATTGGACCGCATACATCCGTGTGTATAAGTCCTAATACTTCACTTGCTCGTGTTCCTTTTCCAGTAAAAGGAGCACGAGTCATCTTGCCTAGAAGACAAGATTCGCATATGCCATAAGATTCGTAATCGAATGGTTTGAGTACTTTAGATGAAACAAGTCTCTTTATGCGTCGTTCGTTTATGTGCCCTAAACGACAATGCCAAAGGTATGATTGATTAGGTTCACCTGTTTGAGCTTCTTGTTTTCTACATGATAGACCTCTTTTGCAATATCTAGAACATAAATACCTCCAATAGAAATGGCCTTGCCATAAACCATTTCATTAAACGAGAAAGTACAACGATTGTTCTTAATACAAAAGGAAAAACCTTCCATGTCTACACGGCAATGGAGAAATGTTCTTGGTAAGGAGGTGGAACATATAGCAATATTTAAAATTACAACTCTAAACCATTAGGCAAAAGAAAGGAACGTAGGGGCAAAGGAAACTGCGGCTACCTTAGCTCCATTTCCCATGTGCAGGTCCACGTCACCCTTGGCTAGTGCTTGCGCGTCCTTCAGCCCCTGTACATGATTACAAAGGTGAGAACCACAACCGGTATCAAATACCCAAGAAGACGTACTAGCAAAGTTAATATCTATCATATAGAGTGATGAAAGAATTTTACCTGACGTTGTCACACAACCGTCCTTCTTATCTTTCAAGTACTTGGGGCAATTGCGTTTCCAATGCCCTTTGCCATTACAATAATAGCAATCCGCCTCCGCGTGTTTGTTGACTTTGGGTTTGGCCTTATAAAAGACCTTTGCCTTTCCCTTGTCGGATTTCTTGAAAAGAGTCTTACCCTTTCCCTTGTCCTTCCTTACCCCAAGGTTCATGTTCTTCATTTTCATGGAAAGAACATCCTTAGGTTCACTCCCACTAGCCTCCATGTCCCTCTCAGCTTGTGTGAGGAGTGCATGGAGTTCATGGAAACTCTTGTCCATGCCATTCATGTTATAGTTCACCCTAAATTGGGTGAACTTAGGTGAGAGTGAATGAAGGATCTTGCCCACCACCAAATTCTTCGGAATTTTGCACCCTAGACGCTCTAAGGTGTCCGCGTGCTAAACCATCTTGAGACGTGTGGGCCCAACGTTTTTGGGGCCTCTTTGAAGATTAGTGGCCAAGAATTTCGTAAATGCCGAACGATGGAAAGAATTTGAGGGGCTTTGCGAAAACATCGAAGTGATCCCTCGTGAATATCGCATATGCATTGAGAGAGGAGAGATCAATTGGAGTTGAGTTTGGGTGAGATTGACCAAATCAGACATTATTGACGTCATTAGCAACCTTCAATAAAGGGCATATTCGGCCAGAACCACCCGGACGATCTAGGCGCGGGTTCGGTGGGGGGCATCTCAACCAAGTAAGCGAAGCACGTTATCGGATAACGCGGCGCTCTTGATCGTTGACTCCCATCCAACGAAGTTACTTCCGTCATCCTTAAGGACACACTTGTCCATGACGGACCTCAACCATGAGTCTCTACCCAAGGTTGCAACGTTTGATGATGTTGACATTATGCGAATATGGTAAATACAACAAAAAGAAATATATAAACATTCATTGTTAATTTACTTGAAAAAACATTTTAACAAGTTTAGCATTCATATAATGACCTCTCACTAAATTATATAAATGATTCCAAGACCCATTTTTAAATAAAAATAGTCATCGCATGCTACCTTTATCTAGAAATGGTAAGTCATTACTTGACTAATTCTACCCTTAGAACTCTTGGTTGACGGATTTCAACTAAATCCATCTCCTAGTCCCAAGATAACGCTTATCTCGTTGAGTCCAATCCAATTTTAGCTTGTGATCGTATCACCCTACTTACCCGAGGTAAAAAGGGACCCACGAGCGTGGTAGCCCTAATGAACACGGGATTCATAGGTGTTATTAATTGGTAAGGCTAATCTCAATTTTTAAACATGTGAGAGATCTTGTCAATTTAGTTATTAATTCCCTATAAGTGAACTAAGTCGGTGAATTGGTGAATAACGTTGAATTGACAATAACGGAAAATAAAATGCATGTGTGACGATTTTGGCATGAGCGGAAATAAAGCAAGCAACCAAGCAACGATAAAATCCTAGTATGGCCACCTAGCTAATCAAATTAACTAGATAATTACAAATTCGGAAACCAACTCCTTGGTCCCTTGCCTCTTCACTTGGAACACCTTCCAAAATGGCACCGTCTTGAGGGAGTCACCGGTCTTCATAAAAATAATTACAAATATACAAATATACAAACCTATTATACATTTATTCTATAAAATAAAATTATTAAATTATACAAACCGGCGATACGAGATCGCAATAAAATTACAACCAAACCGTTATTCCCTTACATTACGGGTAATAACGATTAAAAATAACTAGGCCATACTAGGTACAAAATTTGCATAAATTATTAAATAAATGACATTCATTCATTCAACCATAAATAAAATAAATTGCTGCAAAATTCATGCCAAAATCGCCCTAAACACATTCATGCTCATTGTAGCTCGATTTTACGGGATTCATTGATTTTTAACCATTAAAAATCAATATCAACATTTAAATCTCATTTAAATTCAAACTAATTAACTAAACTGTTTTATAACTCAAAATTAGTCCCCACTAATTTTGTTGGTATTTAATTAGATCGATTTGATTTCATTTGCTAAATATTACGGTTTAATCATAACAATTATAAAATAAAACCAAAATAAAATATAAACATCATAAAATTTGAAACCAAAAATTTTGTACATTCTGGAACATGTCTAGGAACTCTAACAATAAAAAACATTTGCTCAAAAAATTTAAATTAATTTTATGAACAAATAACTTAATATTTAATGGTTTTATCAAATAAAAATCATTAAATATAGTAAAACAGTGAAACAAATTATGAAATTTCACCAAGAGTATAAAAATTAGAATCTAAAATGTACCAAAAATGTTTAAGGCCAGAAATGGACGTTTCAATTTTATGAACATTATAATCTCATATTATTGACTTTTATCGTATAAAAATCAATGAACATGCAATACATAAGTAAAAGTCACGAAATTTTACATACAATATTTAAGACATGCATGTGAGATCATATTAAAATTTTAATGGCCAGAATCAACATGCAACTATTTTTAGTTAACTTTTAACTCATAAAATGCATGTTAACTCGGTTTAAAAGCCAAAACTCAAAATAAATAGCAAATCAATCCCTATAATCACGAAATTTGACCAGAAACATTTTGAGGTCAGTAGGTATACATGCACCAAAAAATTTCGTCAGAATCGTATTTTAACTCAAAATGTTTGATTTATTAGTTAGTAGGTATACATGCACCAAAACATTTCGTCAGAATCGTATTTTAACTCAAAATGTTTGATTTATTAGTTATCTAATAACTTTAATAAAAAATGTCCAAAATGAACATGCATGCTACAAGCTAGCTCTGATACCACATGAAAGTCCATAGACCTTAATTATACTCCTCTAATTAGTTGCTAAATTACTTGTTAATTTAGTATTTAATGATCTATGTAACATGAATGCAAATATAAAGACATTTATATAAAAGAAGAAATTTTCTCACATTGATATGGAAAATATATGGGCACAACAAGAACTCCTTCTTGTTTTTCTTGAGCTACAAATATGGATGAACACAAGTAATCTCCAAACTAGAAGATCTCCTCTAAGTTGCACCAAGATGATACCAAATAATCTACCCTTATTATTAACTAGATAATAAGATAGATGTTATACTACTAATATTAGACTATATTACTACACTAGTAATACTTAAGAAATATTAGTATTTGAGAGTTTTTAGAGAGAATATGAGTTTTTGAGAGAAGTAGGAAAAACAAGCAAGAATTGAACAAATGAAATGAACAACCATATTGCCCTTATAAAGACAATATGGCCGGTCAAGAAGAGCTTCATAAGGCTCTTATTTTGCTTATTTTAATCACATGAAAAGTGGTAGAGTGTAGTATTAGTATGAAATGATTTTAGGTTACTATTCATGTCATAATCACATGTTGCTTGTGAGTATGAATAAGAGCAACCATCATCACCATCCACTACATGTAAACTGGCCATGTGAGGCCTATTTTGATCCATTTTGATTTTTGATATTTGTCCCACAAATACTTATTAATCATATGCTTAATTATCTTGTATATTTAAGTGTTAATTTGATCATATAACAATTATATGACACAATTAAATGAATAATATGTACTTAACATTTTAAGTAATATTTTACCATTATATCAATATATAATGGGTCCCACAATGCTTAGTTAATTTATTTTACAACTCCTTGTAAATATAATTAACTAATTACCTCTATCTCAAAACCCAACTAATTTAGTAATTTAACGATTAATTACTAAGTTAAATCTTATTTAATCGTATTAAAATAAGATATAAATTTATTAGTCAATTATCGCATAATTGAAAAGTAAACTTAATCGAATTTGAGTTCTTAACTCAATTTCTAACAATTAACTCTCGTACATATCGAATATATGTAATGTACTAATTAACTGTATCATATACAAATAATTAGTTACTATTTGGATTTCATCCTTTAGGTGTGACCGAAAGGGATCAGTTGATCACCGCCGTCATACGACAATAACGTCAAACTCTAGTCAGCCAACATTTATTGATTTACGTTAATCAACTCACTAATCATATATATAGTCGATAAATATCCCAATTATATTCCTTAATAAGATTTATTATGTGGCGCACTATTGTGGAGGACACCTACTCCAACAACATGATATTTGGGATAATTTATATCAAATCTCTTCTTCTGTTACTAATTGGATAGTTCTTGGAGATTTTAACATAGTGAGGCATTCTAGTGAGAAGGTGGGGCCTAATCTGCCTAATATCAATGATATGCTTGCTTTCAATAATTGCATTCTTAACAGTTCTTTGGAGGATTTGGGTGGTATAGGGGCTGAGTTTACTTGGACTAATAAGCACAGGGATGGCACGAGGGTCTGGGCTAAGCTTGATAGAGCTTTGATAAATACAGATTGGCTCTTATCCTTCCCTGAGTCTTTTGTTAGTGTCCTTCCACCTGGAGTCTCAGATCATTCACCTATTTTAGTTCATGCCTGGGAGGAGATTCATATCAGGAAGAGCTTTCACCTATTCACCTATTTTAGTTCTGCTGGATTTTTTAAATCCTCTTGGCAAGTTATTAAAGAGGATTTCTGTGCAGTTGTGCAGTCTTTCTTTAGGAGTGGTATTATGGCTAAAAAGGCTAACATTACTATTTTGGCTTTGATCCCTAAGAAGCCTTTGGTGAGCTCTGTTAGGGATTTAAGACCCATTTCTTGTTGTTCTATTTTCTACAAGACAATAAGCAAGGTTCTGGCTAATAGGCTTAAAGTTTGCCTTCCTTCTATTATTGGTAGAGAACGGGGGGCTTTTGTCCATGGTCGTGATATCTTTGAGAATATAATGCTTACTCAAGCTCTTGTTAAGGGTTATGCTAGAAAGGATTGCTCTCCAAGATGTCTGGTGAAAGTTGACATAACTAAAGCCTTTGATTCTCTGCAATGGGCTTTTATTGAAGACATGTTGCTTAGCCTCAACTTCCCTCATCAGTTTATTAAATGGATTATGGGATGTATTAGTAGTACCTGGTTCACTATCAGAATTAATGGTACTCATCATGGGTTTTTCAAGGGGGAGGGAGGTTTAAGATAGGGTGATCCCCTGTCCCCATACCTCTTTGTTTTAGATATGGAAATCTTATCAAGGCATTTGAGAGTGATTCATTTAGGTCATCAAGTTTCTTACCATCCAAAGTGTGCTAGGCTAAATCTAAATCACCTTGTGTTTGCAGATGACTTGATGATTTTTGTTCGAGGTGATACTCCCTCTGTGGTTGCTGCTGCCTCAGTTTTGGATGCTTTTGCTATGCAGTCTGGTCTTTTTGCTAATCCTGAGAAGACTAATGTTTTTTATGGTGGTGTTCTTGCTAGTATTAAGAAGGAAATCCAGGATGCAACAGGGTTTACTGAAGCATCTTTTCCTTGTAAATATTTGGGAATGCCCCTCCATTCTAGTAGGCTAAAGGTTCAGTTGTTCAATGACTTACTTTGTAAAATCCAGAACTCCATCACTCACTGGAGCACTCAGATGTTCTCTTATGCAGGTAGAGTGCAGCTTCTGAATTCCATTGTTTTTGGGTTAGACAATTTTTGGTGCTCTACTACTCTCCTCCCCAAAGACATTCTTAAGAGGATAAGTCAGTTTTGAAAGGATTTCCTCTGGAATTGTGTTGATAGGTCACGGATGATAATGAAGAGTTGGAAGACTTGCTGCAGTCCCAAGCAGGAGGGAGGTTTTGGAATTAAGGAACTCCTCTCTTGGAACAAAGCTGTGATCTGTAAGTGGATTTGGAAGCTGGAAATTCAAGAACACTCACTGTGGAGGGATTGGAACTCAACTTATAACCTCAAAGGCTCCTCCATATGGGACACTTCTAGAGCTGCTCATCATTCAGATAGATGGAGATCAATTCTTAGAGTGAAGCATGATCTGGTTGAGCTTGCTGGTGACATCCCTGCTGCAAAAAGGATTTTGAATAGTTGTGTTTCTAAAGGTAAGTTTCTTACTGCTATAATGTATGTATGACATTATTAGGCCAAAATATCCAACACGCTACTGGGCTAAAGTGGTATGGACTGCCCCAGTTCTACCTAGAGTTAGCTTCATCAGTGCATTGGTTATGCAAAGGAAACTCTGTACTGTGGACAGCCTTGTTGAGCGAGGTTTCCAGATGGTTAATCGTTGTTGTTTGTGTAAGATGGCTGCTGAAACTCATTCCCACCTTGTCTTTAAATGTCAATATACAAACTGGATTTGGAGAGCCATTCAAGCTTGGGCAGGAATTTCTGGTAGATCTAATGCTCTCTAGAAGGAAGCTTGCTGGCTTTCAGCTCGAGGTAGAAGAAGACACTGGAAATCAGGCTATTACGCAAGTTGTTTATGTGCTTCAATTTATGTAATTTGGCGGGAACGTAACTCTAGAATTTTTACTAGTTTAGAGAAAGAGGCGCAAACTATCCTTTTACAAGTTAAGTATTTTGTTCGGATTAAGGGTTTTGACCATTTTAGTCACCTTGATACGAATTAGGAGTTGTTTTTTGTAATAGGTTACTATAGGACTCTCTTTTGTAAGATTCTTCCTCTTTTGTTCCTCGATTTGAGATGAATAAAAATGGGATGTACTTTCTTGCAAAAAAAAAAAAAAAAAAATTCCTCACATTAAAATGGAAATAAATGGACACAATAAGAACTCCTTCTTATTGATCTTGAGCTATAATCAATGATGATCCTAGAACAGTCTCCAAAGTAGAAGACCTCCTTTAAGTTGCACCAATATGATACCAAATAATCTATCCTTATTATTAACTAGATAATAAGATAGATAAAATACTACTAATATTAGTATATATTAATGCACTAGTAATACTTAGTAAATATTAGTATTATGAGAGTTTAGTGAGAGGTTGAAGTTTTAAAGAGATGTAGAAGAAAAATCAAGAATAATTTTTTTTTGGAGAAGAAAAATGATCAACAATTGGCCTTATATAGGCACAATGGTCGGCCCTCTACAAGCAATTGTAGGTGATTTTTGTTCTTATTTTATTCTCATACAAGGTGGTGGAGTGTAGTATTAGTTGAAATGATTTTGGTGTACTAATCATGTCATAATCACTTGGTGACTTGTGAGCATGAACATGAGCAACCTTCATTACCCTCCACTACTACTATGACCGGCTACATGTGGCCTTTTATGGTCATTCTGATTTTTTATATTTGTCCCACAAATACTTATTAATCATATGCTTAATTATCTTATATAATTAAGTGTTAATTTGATCATATAACAATTATATGACACAAATAAATAAATAATATGTACTTAACATTTAAGTGATATTTCACCATTATATCAATATATAATGGGTCCCACAATGTTTAGTAATTTATGTTACAACTCTTTGTAAATGTAATTAACTAATTACCTCTACCTCAAAATATATGTGAAACCTCAACTAATTTAGTAAATTAACGATTAATTACTAAGTTAGATCTTATTTAATCCTATTAAACTAAGATATAAATTTATTAGTCAATTATTGCATAATTAAAAAATAAACTTAATCGAATTTGAGTTCCTAACTCAATTTCTACCAATTAACTCTCGTACACATCAAATATATGTAATGGACTAATCAACTGTATCATATACAAATAATTAGTTACTATTTGGGTCTCATCCTATAGGTGTGACCGAAAGGGATCAGTTGATCACCGCCATCATACGACAATAACGTCAAACTCTAGTCAGCCAACCGTTATTGATTTACATTCATCAACAGACTAATCATAAATATATAGTCAATAAATATCCCAATTATATTCCTTAAGGAGATTTATTATGTGGCGCACTATTGTGGAGGGCACCTACTCCAACAATTTATTCATAAGTTTTGGGGCAACGATTTCACTATGGTCACGTAAAAGATCAAAACATGTGACTTCATTGAAAACACGCAGGGCCCAGCAAAAGTAGGGTCAGCACCAATGATACCAGAAGGACAGAGGAGCTTAGCCTGCAACTCAGAAGACTGCAAACGGGATTCCATAAAACTATAATGTACAGCATCCCCAGCATCATAAACCTCGACTTCATCAAAATGAAAAGGGAAGGTGGCAACGCGCCACTGCTAATCCCCAAAACCAGGCCCATACGCAGTGACAATACGTTCCAAGCTAGAACGAAGTGCTGCATCAAAAGAAAGCTGGGTCGACCCAAAGACACGCCGCGAGCAAGTATACAAAGCAAAATAGAGTGTAGACACTGACAGGCCCACCCAATACTTTGAGACCACAAAAGTTTACTGTATCTAGGAGTTGAACCTGGAATCTTTGACTGAGAGATTTGTCGATGTGCTACTACAGCTTTGTTATTATTATTATTAATATTTTTTATTATAAACTATAACTTTTATTATTATTATATCGTTATTTTATATTTAATATTTAATATTTTATAAATAGATTCACTATATTATTATTATTATTATTATTATTATTATTATTTATCATAACCACAAATAATAGAGAAATAAGGAAAGTTGAAGATCTTAGTGAATTTGTCGTTTCAGGAAATGTGAAAGATCATAGAGAATACGAGGGAGTAATACATTTATTACTATATTATCTTATTACTAATAATGTTATCATTTATATTAATATTTTATAATATTATTATATTATATTAATATAATATTATACTAATGTTTAATATATTATTATTAATTATGTTAATTATTATTATTATTATTTATAATGTTATATTATTATATTATACTTATCATATTTATCTTTTAATAACCATTGTCCATATATTTATTATTATATTTTATTATTATTATTAATTTTATAATTTATATTAATATTTTTATTATTATTATATTCTTATTCTATCACTAGTTTATTTTTATTATTATTATCATAATATTTTTATTATTTCATTTCAGTTCAGATCAGTTCAGTTCAGTTCAGTTCAGTTCAATTCATCTCAGTTCCATTAAGTTCAATTCAGCTCTAATAATTTCAGTTCAGACAATTTCAGTTCAAAAGAACAAACCCTTAGTCACTTTGTCTTTCTACGGTCTTTTCGCATGATCGTAAGTACACCTCGCTATTGTTCTTCAATGTCTCGTATGTATCATCATCATTTGGAGATCTACTGTGTGGCTGATGCTGGTTCAGACGCGTTTAACCACCATATGTCCCTGTCACATCAAGCATATGTTGTTTTAGTTGGTCTAATTGCAGTTGTGTTTTTAGTTTATGCTCTATTTGTATTTGCTTTGTTTCGTTGTTTAGTTTTTAGTTTATATCCTAAATCTTATATCGGGATGACTTTGTATGTTGCTCGTAAGGTAGTGTAAGCTATCTATATCATTGTCAAAAAAATGTTAGTTGGTCCTATACGGTTTTCAACTTAAGAGAATAATGAAATTCCTTAGAATCCTCCTATATATAAAAGGTGAGTTTTTTCCTGCCTTCCTATTGGCTGGAAAAAACTCACCTTTTTTCCCATTTTTTTTGCGGGTGGGACCCACACAATTTCCAAAATATTTAATTTCCCTCTCTCCTCCCCACAATAACTATTTACATCATACCATATAATTAGGATTATAATATGATGGTCTATCATATAATACTCTGTATGATTTATATAATATGATTTCCTAACTTATACTATGCTAATCAGGAAAAAAAATATAACAATCGACAAAATTTAAATTACCATTCTAAAAAAAAAATTAAAAAAAAAAATTACATTCCAAAAATTATATACAAAAAATACAAATTATTTACGAGTACATGTTTAGAACAAATTGAAATCGATTAAGGTTATTAAAAAAATAACACATACACCATCTATATAAATTACGGGCTCACAATAATAAATTGCATGTTGATCGTCAAACAAAAAATTGACATAGAAATTGACAGTAATTATATATTTGTTTAATTAGTATATTTCGAACATCATAATTTTAAAAGCAATCCGTGCATTTTAGCACGGGTATAAAACTAGTGTGTATTATACATATGATCTAAATAGACTTACATACCGATAACGGTATCAGATAGTTTTAAAAATTAAATTATGTAACTGTTTGATGTGCACGAAATCGGTATATAAATATATTTAGTTCATATGTATTATACATATTCTAAGGAATTTTCTTCCGTTACAGATTTAATTGGAAATCTGCCGTACAAGAACCACTCAACCACGGTTACAGATTTGGTTTACGAAGTCATTCTATTCGGTTGGGCCTTGGGCTGATCTAACATCAACCGTCCATTTCGTCTTCCTTTTAACTTATTTCTCATAAGCCTCTGCAACGTAGCTATAATTATAAGTACTTCACAACTTAAATTCATTGAGCCCCCGTAGCTCAGTTGGTTAGAGCGTTGGTCTTATGAGCCGAAGGTCGCGAGTTCGAGCCTCGCCGGGAGCATTTTTTGTCATGTTTCCTGATTTTTTCCCTATATTTTAGCTCGCGCCAATTATTCTTGTACGTGCTTTTTAGAGCTTGGGCGACGGTTTTTTTCGTGTTGTTTTTAGTAAAAGGTGACCACATTTTAGTTAAGAATGACCATTTTTTGATAAATAACAACCATATTAGAAAATTTAGTTATTTTTTAGTCATAAAAAGTGGTGACTATTTATTAAAAAATGGTTACTATCTATTGGTGACAAGTACGATTGCGCACAAGAGAATTTACCATACAATTAGACCCGCACATAAAATTATGAAAGAGTGTTGGGCAAAAATTGCCCTAATCAGTCCTCGAATGACTTGATTTATTCCACATTCAAAATGACATTAGTCAAGAAAAAAACAATACACAAGGAAAATATAGGTGACTTGTACGCAGACCTGATAAATTTAACCCATATAATATTATTTGAAAATGCTCATTCGAGATCCGAAATTGACCTGAAGTACAAACTTCCAATGTGACCGAAAACCCGAACTGTTCTAACCCGAACAAGACCCAAACTTTGTTGCCCCATAACTGACATACCCCGAAATGACCCGATCACAAATCGTTAAGCCCCCGTAGCTCAGTTGGTTAGAGCGTTGGTCTTATGAGCCGAAGGTCGCGAGTTCGAGCCTCGCCGGGAGCATTTTTTTTCATGTTTTCTGATTTTTTTTTTCCCCTATGCACCCGACCTGAAAATGACCCAATGAAGTATAACTTTAGCTAATTGAACAAGAAGAAAATTGAAATGACTAATTTAAAAGTAAACTTAATGTCATTTAAGTTAAAATAAAGAGAGAATTATCAAATTAAACTAAAAAAAATACTAAACGTACTTTGTTTTCTCTTAATGCCATTGACAAAAATATGAATTTGATCCAAAATAACCCGGCATGTTTGACCCGAAACTTACGCGACCAACATACGTGATAAACACTTTAATTTCGAAATAACCTGATAATATGACAGACTACAACTAACCTGAAGCAAATTGGTCCGACCCGAACCTGATCGAAGTTTTTACCAGGTTTACTTGCATGAGAGAATAGTTAAAGATCAAAAGGCGAAATTGAAATAAAGTAAACGAATGGAAAAATTATACATTTAAAAAGGGCAAATTCTCATTGAAGACGGGTATGTTTGTCTTAGGGTTAAAACGATTCAAATATGTCCATGTGGCATGAATAAGACAAAAGCATATTGTTTAAGAGAAAAGTAAAAAAAATGTCTTATATACCTATGCGGGATTATATTTAATCGGTTTTATTATTAGGACAACAACAACCGATTAAAAAAACAAGCAATCTTGCTCTTCTAGTCATTTGATTATCTTTGATTAAAATATTTCTCGTAAAAAAAACAAATTAATGAGACAAATAAAGTAAGGGGTGTAATAACGACATTGGAAATTTTGTTAACGTCACTCAAATACAAGCTACATATAAGGTATATTACTATTCACTTTCTCACATTTTGAGTGACATTAGTCATATTGGTTATGACGTTTTCTATCTCCCTAAACTAATAATCAAAATATTCTTCACATTTCCTTCTCGAAGTCAAGTGGGCAACACTCTGATAGTTAACGTCCGTCACTCGCCTAAGGCACTAGTGCTAGACCTGGCAAATGGGTCAAACGGGTCGGGTTTGGGTCGGGTCATATCGGGTTTGCTCAACCTTTCGGGTCGGGTCGGGTCGGGTCGGGTCGGGTCATTTTCGGGTTTGGGTCATTTTTGGGTTTGGGTCACTTCGGGTTTGGGCCATTTCGGGTTTGGGTCATTTTGGGTCGGGTTATTTTAGATTTATTTCCGATTTATTTAGGCCATTTTCAAGTCAAAATGATCAAGTTATTTTTCAAGTCAAGCCCGGCGTCGAGCCAAACTCGCACGAGCCGACTTCGACCAAGCCGAGCTTGAGCTGATTGTGGGCTGTCTCGTCTCATTATCAGTATATCACCCATAATCACAATAAATTGGGTCATTTAGGATCATTTTAAATTGGGTTGTCTGTGGGTAGGTGGTTTTGGGTCGGGTTATTTTGGGTCGGGTCTATTTTGGGTCAGTCAAAGTTCGGGTCGGGTCTGGGTCGGGTCGGGTCAATTCGGGTTTCGGGTCATCCTCGGGTCAAGCAGTTCCGGGTCGCTTTCGGGTCTCGGGTCAGCCTTATCGGGTCGGGTTATTCGTGTCGGGTCAGTTTTGCCAGGTCTACTAGTGCATGACCGTTTGAGACAAGGAGGTAACAATGTAAGATAGCATCGTCATCGTTAGTTCCTTACTATTTCCATGCTTCAGGCTTTTAAGAGCGAGTTTATTAATTAAAATACGTAATTGCTCTTTTATGGACGGATCTTTATTCTATTAAAGCAGAAACATTTACTGCAACCATAGTGATCCACGTCAACAAAACAGTTGGTTTTTTTTTTTAAAAGCAAAAATTCCCTGATTAATACTCCGTGAATAGAGGAATTCCTTCAATGGATTAATTGAATACATGAATATTAATTGAATCATAATTTAAAAAATTACACAGGGACAAAATTTATAAATTGCAAATTACAAATTAAAACAATTAGGAAAAACAAAACTACATCATTCTGTTTTTCAAACAATAAAAATAACAAATATAGAAATCCTGAAACAACAAATTTGCAGATTAAAATACAAATTGAATAGTATAAATATATAAATAGCATTATTTAATCGAGTATAATAAATATATTTTGACGACTATAATCAAACTATATATAAATGTAAATAAATCAAAATACAACTTTTTTGTAAATCTAATTTTTAATCCAGTAACCTCATGAACATTTATCTTTGAGATAAAAAAAATCATTTAGACTAATTTTTTACGAATAACCTCATGCAATCCTAAAAAACATTTGAAATACTAAATTCAAGTGGAATGCGCCAACTCCTGTTGTCAAATAGATGCAAGGGGCTACCATCGTGGATGGTTGGCATGGATTTGCGAACAAAAAAAAATTAAATGTAAGCTTTAAGCAAATCTTTGTGCTAGAGAAGATGAGATGATGATGAATATATTGAAGTATATAAAAAAAGAGGCGGAACATAATAGAGGGAGACATGGTGTATTGGTGTGAAAGTGAGCTAGGGTTCTGACATTTTAGGATGTATATATGAAATAGATAAATGGATGACATTACATCAATTAAATGATTGTGGGTTTTAAAGGAGTTGGGCTTGGGGCATTGGTTATCTTCAATCAGGTGTTATACCCAGTTTATAGTCCAGTACCTTACCTTTAGCACATACTTTAGTAAATTATAAATTTTGTATACTTCCATATATTTACACAGTTAGTAGATTATACAACCAGTTTTATACAACTGGTTGTATAGATTTGGAGCTTTATAATAAAGAAAGTGAGCTTATATGTACATTTTACGAGCTTTATTGAGAAGTATTCGAGCGCCTTTATATAAATTTTAAAATCAAAATATTACAATGAAACTAAAAAACAATACATATAAGCTCAACTAGAATTTAATTTAACACCTAATAAATTAAAATGTAACAAAAAAATTAAAAGCTCGAAAAGATTGCATATAAGCGTAATTAAATTGATAATGGATGTACAATGCTCATATACATCAGGTTGTAGGATCTTATTTGTGATATTTACCTATTAGGTATTTTATAGTGTTTTTTGTCATACACTAATAATATCATGTAGAAAATGGTTTGTATTTTTGATTATTTGAGATGACCATATAATTAGGTTATATAGATGGATAACTAATTTTGAAGCACAACTTTATTTGGGAACTTTTATCGCGCGTTTATGTACAACCTAGAAATAGTTCGGAGAAGACAGCAAAAGATAAGCTTGAGTAATAAGAAAATGTTTTTTTAAAATTATTCAGTCTTTTATTTCCTTTTAGGTTAATAATTATTTTACTTTAGAAAATATACGAGTCGTTTTTGCATATTTGAATGCATTGAGAAAAGTAACAGATTTGCCTTATATTTGACATGTTTTAATATTCAGACGGACATCTTTGTTTGAAGGAAGACTATAACAAACCCCCTTTGTCCATTCAGTTGTTTATCTTTTATATTCTTTATAAGGGGTATATTAATCAAGGGAACAAAATAATTGGGACGAAGATAAAAGTATATTACTACATTTAACCCAATTAATAAATTTAGATTTTAGAATATACTTATTTTTAAATTTTATTAATATCAGTTATGAACATACAACCCGTGCATTTTTGCACGGGCATAAAACTAGTTTTACTCATTCATGGATTCTTTGTCAAAACATTTACTTACCTTACCCTTCCCCTAAAAAACAAAGAAAAAACTCCCCTCCTCCCAAAATTAATGAATCTTCAATAAATTACTCAATTATGAAATCTAAATTCACATATCACATATTAATCAAGTCATTGTCCTAAATTCATTAATTATATTGTATTTTTGTTTGTTTCAAGTGAAATAGATGTTAAATAGATGTAAATTGAATTAGGATTTGAAGAAAATTAGGGTTTATTAAAATTAGGGTTAGAGGTGGTTGGGGTGGCAGGGTGGTTGCAGGGAGAGAGAGAGAGAGGGCAGCGGTCGGGTTGGAGGCAGGTCTCGTGGGTCGAGGTAGGGGTGGGGCAGGTGGTGGGTACGCGAGGAAGGAGGGACAGGGCTGATCTGGGAGGAAGGGAGACGGGGCCGGATCGCCTGCGATCCTGGGCGGCGGTGGGGCGAGTCTTACGGCCGGGGAGCGGTGGTGCAGGTTAGGGGCGGAGGCTAGGTGGTGGTTGGAATGGAAATGGTTAATTAAGTGAGCAAAACTTTTAAGGGGTAAAATGGTCAAACATGTCCATGATTGAGTAAATTATGTTCATGAAAGAGAATGACCCAAAAAATAAGCCATATGTTTTTTAGGTAATAACCCATATGTAATGTGACCATGTCCATCGGTCCAGGCGGTGAGTATACCCGACAAATCTCACTCGGTCCTAGTGATCTGATTCGATAAGGTTAAGTTGCCGAATTCAATTATGATCCAAAATTCGAATGGACCCCACCCAACCCGATCTGAACTTTGATTGACATGATCCGAGATGAGCCGACCTAGAACCATACAGCCTGTAATTGACCCAATCCAATTTGTCTTGAAATGACCTGACGTTCCAAGTAATTAAGTCATATGAATATTACATACATAAAAAGTAAAGATTCGCTAGTTGCAACGTTCTGTAATAAATAAGTAATGTTTAAGATATATACTCTTTGTCTGTAACATACGTAGTAATTAAAGTGTTTTAATATTGATTGGCAAATAACTCGACCCTATAAAACCATACCCGTGACTGGACCCAAAATGACTCGATCATAGTTACCTATTCCCGAAATGACCCGGCTCCAAAATGTGTGAAAAACTTGAAATAACCCAATACAAACTACCCGACTTAAATCCGATCTAATTGACCCATTTATCACATGTACATGTGAGCACTACAGTGTAAGTAGTTGAGTTGAAGAACAAGCAATTAACTCAATTGTGAACTTAAGTTCCTTAAGTTTGGAATGTAGCAATTAAATACCTTTACTTTAACCAAATGTAATAGAAAACCCTTTTATTATTTTTTCAACATAAATATCATAAGTTAATTCATTTTATTTTTAACTCATCATACATTTACAATAATTTCTACCATTTTAAAACTTTTTAGAAAACTCAACAACTTACAATAATTTTTTTGAAAATTTATCAGTTATAATACAAGTCGTGCATATTAAAGACTTTATAAAGTAAAACTTTGCCGGTTTTTATATAATTTATAATAAAAAAAATTAGTTTTATTGCATAATAAAAACTTTATAAAAATTAGTAAAGTTGTAATTAATTTTTTTTGTGTTTAAAATTTTTTTAAAATAAATTTAATATTTTTTTGGGTGAGATTTTTTGTTGAAAAATAAAAAAAAAGGGTTAGATTTTACCATTTTTTTTAACTTAAGGGGCCAATCACTACAAATCAAACTGAAGAGACTTAAATTCACAATTGAGTAAACGTAGGAGGTTCATTTACTATTTACGCGGTTTGTTTAACGACATGTAAGAAGTGGGATTTTGTAAGTTTATGAATGACCCATCAATTAACGTCCTAGTCTAAAGCCCAATTTAAAGGATTCATTGTCAAGAATGTAAGCCCTTATATTCTTAAAACATGAGTCAAAGTAGAGATGATTATGCATAAGATGTCGCAAACATAACGGCCCATTTGCTAAATAGTAGTATGCCGAATATCTTCAAACAACAATTTTGTTTTTTTTTTGTTTTTTGTATTTTTACAAGGTAAGAAAATTAGGTTGATTATAAATTTAATTTATACCATCCTTGCAGATGAGGAAAGGTATGCAAAATTCAAAGAATTTCCCATTACAAAGAAGAAACCATAAATTAAAAGGGTACAAAGAAAGAGACTCTTCTAGAAAAAGTACTACACTTTATAACCCTGTAAAAGAAAAAAAGAAAAAAAAAATCATTATGATCACAAATAAGCTCCAAATAATCTTAAAAATCTTTACCCAACGAATAACGGAGGGGAACAAAGAAAACCCAAAAAAACTCAGATTTGCTTAAAATCTAAAAGGATCAAACACTTCCATACATATTCATCACCTAGGTAGCAGAGACACTCATCATAATCAGTCGACCTGTGTCGGACACACGGACACACAAACACATATAAACAAGGAATGAGAGGTTGAAAGACTAAAAAAGATTGATTAGAAGAGAGTTTGGGTGAGAAATAAGAAGGAATAGTCAAAGTCAAAATTTACTTTAAATTATTTACATTTAATAACATATATTAATACAAAAATAAAATCGTACGTTATTTATAACTATAAATATATATTTTATTAAATTTAGGACACGAAACACGTGATTTAAATTTAATAAAATTTAAATTTAAATCACGTGTCACGTGTCCTAAATTCACGAGATTTCGTATCACTTGTCCGTGTCGACTCCGTGTCCGTTTTGGTGTTATCTAGTTCATTACAAAGATAACATTGTTAATATGAGGTACCAACAATAATTTGTTCAATTCATAAACTTAACTCTAGACAATTGCTATTAAATCCTTGGTTTAAACCTTCTTTAGACAGTTGACTGAAAAATGCCCTCTTAGGCTAAAATGGAGAACAAGTTAAAGTTTAGTCTTTAAGAAGGAGAAAATCAAGAAAGAAGGCTAAAAAGTTTTCTAATTAAAAGAGATGATAAGAGACTAAGGATATACCTACTCTTGAAGAAGGAAGTACATGACTATAAAGAGTGGTAGATGAGGAATATGGATGAAGAGCTTGGGTAGAAGGCACCCATTTTCATTTATCTATGATTTTTTTTTGGCTTTTGAGAGGGTTTTTCCTCTCTAAAAAATTAGAGAGAGGGTATTTTTCAGTTTTTGGTCATGGTTTCATACTCCAACACCATTTTGTGAAATCAGGGAATTAATGTGAGTCGGAAGCCCATTGATGAAGCTTGAGATCAACATTAAAGGAAGAAGTAAAGCTTAGCTTGATGAGCTCTATAGAAGAATAAGAGAATTTTTTTTCATTAAGTTAGAAAAGTAAACTTTACATTTTGTTTCATATAAGCACATACATGAAAGTAATTGTAAGAGTCAAAGAATCAAAAGTAATCAATTAAAATAAAAAGTCGGTTAATAATAACCCTTCTGTTGAGGTCTCTTCCCATATGTGTGTGAGGGGCACTATCCCACATTGGTAGAATACAAGTGAAGGGGCTAGTTTATAAGTAAGTGGGCTACTCCTCCTAACACCAATTGGTTTTAGGATGGAACCTCACTTGCTTGTGGACCGGTCTCATGCACCTAATTCTATAAACCCGCTGCGGAGGACTCAACAAATGATATCAGAGCCGACGGTTCGGTTTGGGACCGCAAGGTGCGATGTGGTGATGGTGCTCGAGATGACGCGAAGTAGCGTCGTGGTTGCGGAGTAGCACCACCGCTGGACTCTCACCCTTGGTCGACCAGAGATGCGGAGTAGCATCGTGCGGAGTAGCCTGGTTGGCCCGACACGGGGTTGTGTCGGGTGCGGAGTAGCGCCAAGTGAGGGGGAGTTGCAGCACACACACATGTGAAAGGGGGAGATTGTTGAGGTCTCTTCCCATATGTGTGTGAGGGGCACTATCCCACATTGGTAGAATACAAGTGAAGGGGCTAGTTTATAAGTAAGTGGGCTACTCCTCCTAACACCAATTGGTTTTAGGATGGAACCTCACTTGCTTGTGGACCGGTCTCATGCACCTAATTCTATAAACCCGCTGCGGAGGAATCAACACCTTCTAGTATTATACATACCTTCCCCCCGTCAAGGTGAGCGCAAGGATGAAGGATCAAATTGAACGCCCAACTTGAGAGATAAATGATGATGTTGCTGCTACCTCGAGGGTTTAATAAGTATGTCAGCCAATTGAGAAGCCCTAACGAGACATTATGTGTATAAATGAACCCTTCTTTAACCTTCTATCCAACATAATGATAGTCGATATTCAAGTGTTTCGTGCGTTCATGAAAAAACAGGGTTAGCTGCTATGTGTTGAGCTGCCCTATTGTCACAATATGAAGTAATAAGCAATGAATCATCCACAATAAAGTCTTGTAAAAGACGATGCAACCACACAATCTCACTCGAGGGATAAGACATTGCCTTATACTCAGATTTTGCAAAGGATTTGATACAGTTTATGATTCTTAATATTCCAAGATATTAGGAAAATACCAATAAAAATACACTGGCTAGTGATTCATTTACAATTGAAAGGACAAGCTTCCCAATCTACATTAGTGAATGCCTTCAAACTGAAGTGATCATCAGCGGGATAATAAAAAAAGGCTTGTTTTGTGTCTTGCAGGTAACAAACCACATGAAGGGCTGCCTGATGATGTGGTTGGCGAAGAGCACAAAAAAATCGACTAAGATGATGTACAACAAAAGATAAGTCAGGTATGGTAAGGTTGAGTTACAATAGGCGGCCTATTAACCACCTATAGTGCTCTGGATTAGTTAGTAGGTCCCCATCATTAGTAGATAACTATTATTCTCTTGGCAAAGGAAAAGGAGATGGTTTACAATCACCTATTCTAGTGTCTTGAAGGACGCCAAGAACATATTTGTGTTGACTCAAAGACAAACATGCAGCTAGGGGTGGCAACGGGTTGGGTATGAGTCGGGTCTAGCAAGACCTGGACTCAGACACGTACTCCCTAGCTTGGACCCGGACCCGACCCAGACCCTACAGGGTTGAAAATTATCATACCCATACCAAACGGGCCCGGATATGGGTCGGGTCTAGCTTATTGGTGGATGTATTTTCATAATTTGAAAGTTGTACACACACTGACAATCTGGCAGAGGGTTCCAAGCTCTATATTTCAGTTATATTTATACTTAATAACCCATCTATATTAATGAATAATCTCAAAATCATACTAAAATAATCTAACAAGACACATAATTGAATGATAACAATCAATATTAGTACACGAATCAGAGGAATGATATAAAATTAAGAACACATTAATTTCAATTGAATAACAGTTAATACTAACTTAAGAGCAAAAGCGTTTGAATAGAAAATTGAAAAGCAAATTCGTATGAAATTAAGAACATTGAAAAGATTAAAATTATACTAAATAATTAAAGGATTGAAAATAGGAATAAAAACCCCTAAAAAAAGAGGTATTTAACATTTTTGCTGGTCGTCAGACCCAGACGCAGACCCAAAATATTTATCTAAGACTTATACCCGACCCATATCCGTTCGGGTCTAAAAAATTCAGACCCATACCCAACCCATTAGGGTCTAACCCGAAGGGTCTGGGTAGGGTCTTCCACCCACTGCCATCCCTACCTTCATCAGTTTAATCAACTTCCAGGCCAAGAAAGTACTTAACATAACCTAAATCTTTAATGGTCTACGGCTTTCTTCAAAATAAGAAATTAGAGTATCATCCCATAATCAACATAAACCAAGACCGCTGTAAACAATCTTCTTGAAGATCTAAGAAACGGTGAATAGCCATTCTTAGATTGCACAAAACCTTGACCAATGAACAACCTTGTAAGTTCAAGGTTCCACTGCCTTGAAGCTTACTTCAAAACATACAAGGAACGTTTTAATTTGCAAACATGACCAGGTTAGAATAAATTATAACCCTCAAGAAGTGCCATGTAAATTTCCTCATCAAGAAAACCATAAAAGAAGGCGTTGTTGATATCTAATTGATATATAGGTTAGCATTTAAAAGCAGAAACAACCAATAAAACCCTATAATAGTGAACTTAGCTACTGGGCTGAAAGTGTATCTGTAATCTTTCCTTCCACTTGACTATAACCCTTGGAAACTAGTCTTGTCTTGTATCTATCAATGCTTCCATTAGGTTCATCTTCAATTTATAAACCTATCTATTTACATCCCATGGCTTTGAATCCTATAGGTAAGGAAGTCATCTCACATGTTCCATTATCCTCTTAGACTTGCAAATCCTTGGGCATAGGATTGACCTAATTAGGATAATTTTTAGCGCGATTATAGGTGGAAGGTTCTATTGTATAAGTTTGGCTACCAAAATTGGAAACATGAAGGTTTTGATGTATATAAGAAGAAACTGACTTAGCAGTAAGATTATGTTCTAAATCATCAGATACGAGAGTTTTATGAGGTAAAATTGGACAAAGAAAGTCCTTGAGTTTAAATGAAATATGAGTTGGTCTCTTAGAAACCTTAGGTGGTAAAGGAATGCTATTATGAGTATCAAAAATAGGTGGATGAGAAAATATTTGATTGAGTATTATTGTTGAAAGAACCCACTGAAGAAATTGGTGAATCGGGTTGTTCAGTAGAAACTGTGTTAAAGGGAATGACATTTATATTTGGAGAAGTATGCTCTTGTGATGTGAAAATATTCTTTGTGGAGGTAGAAGAAGATATGGTATCATCATCACAAGCGTGAAATGAAAAAAGTTGAAAAGAATGTGAGTTATTTGTAAAGGACTCATTAGGCTTAGGAGATGCAACTCTAAAAGAAAAAACAGATTCATGAAAGATGACATCTCTACCAACAATTAATTTGTGAGAATAAAGATCATAAAGCTTGTAGGCCTTTTGTCCAAACGGGTATCCTAAAAAAAATGCATCTTCTAACCTTAGGATCAAATTTATCTCTAGAGTGGGAGGAACTGGAAGCAAAGCACAAGCACCCTACAACTCTTTGCTCATCATAAGTACAATTTCTTTTATAGAACACCTCTGAGGGTGATTTCCATCATTGAACAAGGCTAGGCAACTTTTTTTATGATATGAGTAATGGTTGCAAGTAAAAACTCGCCCCAAAACTTCTTAGCCAATTTAACAAATAACAAAAGCGCCCTAACTATCTCAATCAAGTGCCTATATTTTCTGTCAACTCTACCATTTTGTTGACGGACACCAGGTGCACTGATGTGGTCGTTAACACCAAAAATAAAACCTAAGTCTACTAACTAAGAAGATAGCGGAAGTAGGGTCGATCTCCACAGGGAGGAAACTAACTAACTATAAATCTAAATCTGCAAGTAACAATCTGGGGGGTTTTGAAAAGGTTTTAACTAACTAAATAAGATTAAAGGAAAGAGAAATAAAAGTAGAAAGTAATATGAAATAAATCAGATAAAGAGAGAATATGCTAGGATTTGGTCCACTGCAGTACCGGCATCTACGGGTCAACTAAGCCAGTCAAACTATCAATGAGAAGGGCAATGGTTTTCTCCTCTCGGTCTCAAACCACCCTAGGGATTTTCCTAATTAACTCTCGTCCTCTTAGGAGTCACCTATCAATTCTAAGCAAGCCTTCCCTTCCAATCTTTCGATCCAGGTCGGGGTTAACTACCTAGCCCGTCTCCTGCGTGCACTCATTCGACTAAACCTCAATTAAATTGCTTAGACTGATTCTCATATTCAAGACTAACTAAAATAATCTATCCTAACATGCCTCTACTACAGTTTCCCTCATCCCAACATACAAGAGAATTAGCTACTCATGTATTAACGATGCTAGCAAAGACGATTGAACATATGACAATAGACATAATAAAATCGTAATTAACAAGCATGAACAATAACAACACAGTAATTAAGGAGAGTAAACAGTGATTAAGACAAAGATTAAGAATAAAAGAGAGAAAGTAGTTTACAATCTTAGCAAATCCGGCGTAGAGAACAATCCACGTCGATAAACCCGAATGTAAACTAAAGATTCAAGTTCAGAAACTAATGTTAAAAGATTAATGCTAATGATTCCGAACCCTAATGGTTCTGAGTCCTTATGACTCTGAATCTGAATCCATAACTAATGACGTAAATAAGAGTTTATATAATGCAAAACACGACTCTTAAACCCTAATTAAGCTACGGATTTAAGGCCCATGATAGATTCTACTCGATCGAGGACTTTATTGGAGGAAATCACTCGATCGAGTAACAATTCTACTCGATCGAGCAACTTTTCAGCAGAAACCACTCGATCGAGCACAGGACAGCTCGATCGAGCAACTCTTCACTTCAACGCTCCTCGATCGACCAAATGTATAGTCGATCGAGGTCTTTTGGCCTATCGTGCAGTGTTGGACACGGCTTTAGACTTGATTGCGAGCGGTTTTACGCTTTCCCATGCAAGAGCTTCTGTTCCGTTCCTTCCATTCTTCTAAATGCATGCAAAGTGGACTGTTTTGGCTCGGTTTTCGCTACTACGCAGCTTGTACCTACAAAATAGTAATGAAAGTACAAAGTAGCCAAATAGGGGCATATGGCGATATAATATCACCTAAATGACATATAAATGCGTGCATAAATGGACTAGAAAGTCTATATAAAATGCACGCATCAAACTTCCCCAAACTAAACCTTTGCTTGTCCTCAAGCAAACTAAATGCAGCTATATGGAACAAAATAAAAGGGGAATGGAGCAAGTCTCAGAGCTAACTACAAGTCAATACTAAACAGTTCAATGCACTCATTCAATCGCTACAAAGCTTAATACGAAAGTGAACGAATTTATACAATCTTGGAAATAAATTAGACTTTCGACCTTGCAAGACTCAACCAAATTCGGACTCTCACGGGTCACTCTTCTCTCAACAAGCAAATGGTAAGTAAATATGTATAAGAAAGAGAGAAGAAAATATAGTCACTCACCTAGACTACGACCGACACAACATGCATTGCTAACTAATATGAAAGATGATTCAAGCACCGTACACACGCATAACCACCGTTCAAGGACAATCACGTGCCGAACATTTGCAAAGATATGGATATGTGAAGCTAATTAGTAAGAAGGGGAAAAACAATTAATGGAAATGTGAGGGTAAATAGCCAAGCTAGTTCCTAACAAGACCGCAATAGAACTCGTTCCATTCTTCCAACCATCAAAAATTAAGCTCGATGCCTTAAAAAATCTAGGCATATACAACACAAATCCCAAATAACACCTCAACAAAATAATGATACGCATAGGAGGTGTAGATAACAGAAACTTCAGCCAATTATTTTTTTCCATTATTTTTTTCATTTTTTTCATTTTCTTTTCTTTTCTTTTTCTTTCTTGGCTATCTGAGGAAATCCACTAGATCGAGTAGAATGAGTCACTCGATCGAGGCACAAAAACACAAAATCTGCTCGATCGAGCTGAAAGCTACTCGATCGAGGCACTAATCAACACTTCTCTTCTTTTTCTCGCAAATACCCACTTCAATCAATGAAAACGAGCCAAAACTGACACAACTGTAAAATATACCTCGACTACTAAACTAGCTCGGCAAAGGTAGGCTAAGTTTAGGATGTAGTTAAGGGCAACAGGCAGATATGGCTTTATGTGGAGTTAATGGGGTAAAATGAGGAAAAGGGAGATGCAAATATTCTCAAAACACGTAATACCGACCACAAACCCAATGCGTGCAGGCAATAAGAAATCAAAATTTATATACAAGCAAATGTCACGAGATGTGGGGAGTAACTACTCTCATCCTAGATGAACTGGTCATGGATGTCACCAGTTATAGGCTCTAAAATCTCAGAATATATAAGTAGTTTGCCAAAATGTTGAGTCAAGTCTACTAATCAAATTTAAATTCCAAGACAAAATTCAATAGTACACTACTTCGATTTCACTAAGTAAGTCAAGAAAGGTGCAAAGAATAGCATAAAATAGCCTTGTAGTGCAATTTCATCATGAACAAGACTCCAATCCGACTCAACTGTATGGAGAAATAAACGTGATATTTTTGGTTTTTTTTTTTCAAAATTTTTTCTAATTAACATGAATTGTAAACGTGAATGTAATACAAATGCAAATGCAGACGCAAAAGGATGTAAAACACTTCCCCAAACCAAAACAGACAATGTCCTCATTGGCTATAGCACAAAGCATATAAGGGAAAGGAAAAACAAACAACCTAATACATGTTCCTAATGGAAGAAAAATATATGAAGAATGGAAAAAACAAAAGGGAACGGAAAAACTCACAAAACAAAGCTTCCCCAAACCAGCATCAAACTGGGGGTTGATCGAGTAGAAATTATACTCGATCGAGCACATCTTCAGGTATAACAGCTCGATCGAGTGGAATTCTTTGCTCGATCGAGCACTTTCGCAATTTCACAACTTTCGATTTTGAGCAATTGTTTTTCGCTTCTTCTCCTGCAAAACCGATGCCAACCGATGCCCAGAAAATAATACCAAAAGAAAGTCTAGCAGGAAAAATAAAATGTTCATCTAAACTACGGATTATTACGTAATGTCTAATTGTCTAATTGTCTACGAAAACGCAATAAATTGTTTGTTACAATTTGCACGGGGTTGCAAACCCGGCTAATACCCAAACAGTTTCATGACAAGGCCACCGCTAGGCCTTTGACTTGCGAAAGTACCCTCAGCTGTGGTAATTTCCGCCTTCTTCTTCCACACATGCGGTCTTTGCTGAGAGTCTAGCTCCATTGCTGAATCACTCGAACATGTGTGAACTTCTTTCATCTTCGCTGGTACGGTAATCTCAACAGTCGAAGACGGAATCAGGAGTACTCAAGTCTTCCTCCTGAACTAGTCTTATCTATCCCTCTCTACCTGCGCATACACAACTACAGAGAGAAAGATAAGAACAACCTTAAGGAATTTAGAAATTCCTTAAGACGAGAAAGAAATAAATAAACAGAAAATTAAATTGCCTCCCCGGCAACGGCGCCAAAATTTGATGTGGTCGTTATACACCAAAAATAAAACCTAAGTCTACTACCTAAGAAGATAGCGTAAGTAGGGTCGATCTCCACAGGGAGGAAACTAACTAACTGTAAATCTAAATCTGCAAGTAACAATCTGGGGGGTTTTGAAAAGGTTTTAACAAACTAAATAAGATTAAAGGAAAGAAAATAAAAGTAGAAAGTAATATGAAATAAATCAGATAAAGAGAGAATATGCTAGGATTCGGTCCACTGCAGTATCGGCATCTACGGGTCAACTAAGTCAGTCAATCTATCAATGAGAAGGGCAATGGTTTTCTCCTCTCGGTCTCAAACCACCCTAGGGATTTTCCTAATTAACTCTCGCCCTCTTAGGAGTCACCTATCAATTCTAAGCAAGCCTTCCCTTCCAATCTTTCGATCCAGGTCGGGGTTAACTACCTAGCCTAGTCTCCTGCGTGCACTCATTCGACTAAACCTCAATTAAATTGCTTAGACTGATTCTCATATTCAAGACTAACTAAAATAATCTATCCTAACATGCCTCTACTACAGTTTTCCCTCATCCCAACATACAAGAGAATTAGCTACTCATGTTATTAACGATGCTAACTAAGACGATTGAACATATGACGATAGACATAATAAAATCGTAATTAACAAGCATGAACAATAACAACACAGTAATTAAGAGAGTAAACAGTGATTAAGACAAAGATTAAGATTAAAAGAGAGAAAGTAGTTTACAATCTTAGCAAATCCGGCGTAGAGAACAATCCACGTCGATAAACCCGAATGTAAACTAAAGATTCAAGTTCAGAAACTAATGTTGAAAGATTAATGCTGATGATTCCGAACCCTAATGGTTCTGAGTCCTAATGACTCTGAATCTGAATCCATAACTAATGACGTAAATAAGAGTTTTTATAATGCAAAACACGACTCTTAAACCCTAATTAAGCTACGGATTTAAGGCCCATGATAGATTCTACTCGATCGAGGGAAATAACCACTCGATCGAGGACTTTATTGGAGGAAATCACTTGATCGAGTAACAATTCTACTCGATCGAGCAACTTTTCAGCAGAAACCACTCGATCGAGCACAGGACAGCTCGATCGAGCAACTCTTCACTTCAACGCTCCTCGATCGACCAAATGTATAGTCGATCGAGGTCTTTTGGCCTATCGTGCAGTGTTGGACACGGCTTTAGACTTGATTGCGAGCGGTTTCACGCTTTCCCATGCAAGAGCTTATGTTCCGTTCCTTCCATTCTCCTAAATGCATGCAAAGTGGACTGTTTTGGCTCGGTTTTCGCTACTACGCAGCTTGTACCTACAAAATAGTAATGAAAGTACAAAGTAGCCAAATAGGGGCATATGGCGATATAATATCACCTAAATGACATAGAAATGCGTGCATAAATTGACTAGAAAGTCTATATAAAATACACGCATCATGCACCTTTCTGATGAATAATGCCCTCTACTTAGAAAGAAGGAGTCATAACCCTTCTGAAGTATCTATGTCCTATTATCACTCTTCATAACCCTAACATGCGCATCGTATTGAGTCTAGACTTGCAACACAAAGTTTCTTATAGCTTCAGTAGCGTGGATTGTGTCCTTTAACAAAAAGAAGTCCAAATAATTCTGCTATGGTGATCTATCATAGTAAGAAAACAATGGGCACATGTTATAGTTGATCTTTTATATGGCCTTCACAAGTCTATATGAATTGGATCAAACATATGCAAAGCTCTGGAGTTATTCCTTTCAAAATGTATCTAATGCATCTTAGAAATAACACATGTTTCACGTTCAAACTTATCAACGCCATTACAACTAATTCCATCTATATGCTTAATTTTAGACAATAAAGTGTGTCCCAGTCTGGCATGAAACAAATGCATCTTATTTGTACACTTATCATTATGCTTACAAATACACACATTAGAGTGAGAACAAACATTCTTATTTGTACAATTCTTCTGACTAACAGAGCTCATTGACTTCAACTTATACAAGCCATTTTCCCCTCTCCCAACCAAAAGAGTAAGCTTATGGAGTGGGTCTTGTATTTCACAATTATCCACAAAAAAAAACTTAATAAATAACCCAATAGTGGATTATTACTTCCCAACAGATAACAAATTATGCCTAAAATCTGGAATATATAAGTACATCATGTAAGATAATCCATGGTAGTAACTCTATATCTGCAACTATATTCACCAACTTACTTGTCCCATCAGGTAATCCCACAATGATAGGTTTAATTATATTTCTCTTATTGAGAAATATATGTAATAAGAAACGCATGTGATCAGTAGTGCCTGAGTCAACAATACAAACACAATGACTAGAATCTTAGGGGGTAATAGTAGCATTAGTGACCAATGATGTACCTGCAAAGTTTATTGCTGCAAAGTGTACAACAACGCATGCATCATTGTCATGTGGTTGTCCATGCCCGATTTGCTTCATGTAAACCATATGTCGGTATATTGGTGCAACAAATTTAGGATCAATGTCAACATCATAGTAATACAAGAAAGAATTAGATTCCTTAACCAGAGGATTATCCTCTTTTATGACCAGTTCACCATTGTGTGCAGTAGCTGTAGAAAAGCTAGCTCTTTCTCTCGATCTCTCTCTCTCTAGATACAACACAAAACAAGAATCTGGAAAATCTGTTTATTGATATCATATACGCACGTCTTTATGTTTTGGTCGATAAATATATATTTCTTTGGTTGCTTGAGACGTGCATTTATATAGTCGTAGTCGTTAAGTTGCATGATTATTTGTTCATGGCTGAAATTGTAAACCTTTATGAGTAATAAATGAGTTAATGGTTGCCTTAAATTGGACAAATGTTTCGAGGTATTCTCTGTTATTTAGATATTTAGAGTCGATGTTCATTATATTTCGGTGGGAGCAGTTCCATTTGAAATCTTATGAGTCGGGTCATGTCTAGCGCCTATTTGTATTGTATGTCATGCTTGTTGGGTGAACCGCCTTTGTTGATAAGATTGACGGGTTTACATTACGACTATGGGATTCGGACTTAGGATTTGAATTTCGGTTGTAGTTATGAGTTGTGTTATTACGCGTTGGTATCACTTGTGCCTTGATCGTTATGTAGCCGTAGTTGGTGGGTCTCGTGTGATTCTGTCTCCGTGGTAGGCCGGGGTAAACTTTGGGGGCAAATTTATGTTTTTTGGGGTAGGGGGGGGATTGCAATACCCGATCCCGTGTTAACCTTTATTCGATCGAGTGGTTGACCGAGTAGAGGGCTACTCGGTAGTATAATGAAGTTTTGGATTGATTAGAGGGTCACTCGGTCGAGTTGAGTAGTCACTCGACCAATTTAGGTTGTACTCGGTCGAGTTGAGTGGTCACTTGACTGAGTTGGTAGGTACTTGGTCGAGTATGCGATAACTCGACCGACTTGGAGTACTTGATGGGTTCATGTTTCTTTGTTTCGGTGCCACTCGACCGAGTGTCAAAGTACTCGGTCGAGTTGGTCTACTCGGTCTTGTAAGTCCTTGTACTCGACCGAGTAAGCTCGGGTTTCAGCTATACGCGATTCATTCTAACTTCTTGAGCAAGGAGTTATATCATGATAACCTCCCTTCTAATCAATCTATATCCCGCATTTTCTCTCTAATCCTCCATTAACCTCTTTAATTATCCTCTAATCATCTCCTTATTTTTTCTTTGGAAAATTATTCAAGATTCCTCCTCTTTGATTCATATTGGTTTTTATAAATTCTTCTTATGCTTCCAAATCTGCAAGTTATTTCTTTCCTCTATCTTTTTTTGGGTTAAATTAGAGTAATTAGATTTACTTTCATAATTAGATCAATTCTAATGTTGTAATATGCTATATTGATTAAGTTATGTTGGATAGATTAGATTATGTTAGTAGATTGTGGTATTAATAGTAGAAATATGGGAAAATGTTAGTAAATGGGGTCGTCCTTGTGTACGTGCAACTCATGCGGCTGCACGAGGCTCCTGAATGTTAGGAGCCAAATAGTTGTTGTTACGTAATATATATTATGTATGTGTTATTACTGCAATACATGAAACATGGCGTAATGAACAAATACTCAACTTCTAAATGATGCGAGTGGAGTTCGATGCGTGAGAAAAGCAATACTTTTTCCACTTTTATGTATTCTAGTTACTAATACGGCCCACTTAGTTTCAATTCAAATATCCATCACCGTGTTCAGTTTTATTATTAAAAGATTTTATTTATTTTTGGGGAATCTTGCATGTAACACCCCCAGTTACCAAGTAGCCTTAGCAAGACCTTTTCCTATAAATAAAGGCGTTGTCATCTCGTTTGCCCGAGTTAGTACATATCAAATAGACAATAAAGAAACATACATTGTTAAGTATAATTAGTCTTTATTACAATAATCCATAAGATAGACTCGTCTCAAAACTTTAGGACTCGGGAGAAGTAATCGTGGCCATCAACTCGTCGCTTCCCCAGTTATCCAAACTATCCACGGACATAAACCTGCTAAACAATTTGTTCACCATCCCCTAATAAATTATCACAGTTACAACAACAAAGAAGGGATCAGTACTATCATATATCAATCAACGCATGAACAAAAAACAATCATCTCAAATTAACCAAGTAAGTAATAGTCAGTAACCAGTATCATCTTCAAACTCCAGTAACGGAGTTCCCGCTGAAGCGATCACCCATGCCAGCATCAGACTGCAGATCTTTACGACGTTCTACCTACGATGCTAGACCGCAGCACTAGACATCAACCGCCCGTCTCACCGCAGCGAGATTTCCCGAAACATTAATGTGCACATCCCCCTCATGGATATTGTAGCAAGTCTAAGGTAGTCATCATCAACCATCATCAAAGTCATAGTAACCAACATCAACAATATCACAACAATATCATACACCAATCACCATACGAAAGTACTGAGTAGGGAAACCCTACCTATAGAGAATCCGCAAGCATTCATCATACGTCACACACGTAAGCATACAAGACCACCAATCCGAACCTACAAGTAATAGTACGATTTCTATCACAACTATGGTCACTAACATCCATAATAACTATGAGAGTCGACACTTACTTGATTAGAGCATTCGTCCCCTTAGTCCTGTCGGATCCTACTTGTCGTCTTGCTCTCATGGCGGTCTACTAGGCTCTAGATTAAATAGGTAGGAAGGAGGTAGTTTAGGGAGAGAAGGATAAGTTAGGTTTTGGTGTTTTGTAAAAGTAAGAAAGGGTTTTGAAATAAAATAGTTAACGTCGCAGCCTCCGCGTTATATGCTTAACGCAATCTGATTACGCTACGCTCGACCGAGTACAAGGGACACTCGGTCGAGTAGTATCTACTCGGTCGAGTACGATCAACTCGGTCGAGTGTCGTCAACACTCGACGAGTACGGTCTACTAGGTCGAGTATACAACTCAAGAGTATGAGGTCCTACAACCCCCATCCCTCATCGGTTTCGCGAGGTCAAAGGTCGGTCAACGGTCCAAAAAAGGGCGTCTATTACGATCTTCCCCCCTTAAAAGGAACTTTATCCTCGAAGTCCGCCCTATTCTCATAGTGACGACGACACAACTATGGTCAACGGATAACACTACTCACGACACTCCACCCACATCCGTCTCATACCATCTCATACCATAAGCAATGCTCCCGTAACGTTCATATTAATGGCAATCAATCACATAACATACCATCGATTATCCCATGACATAATCATAATATCCATATTATAACTAACATCACTTGTTCATACTATCATCACGTCATCACGTACATATTGAGTATTCCCATACTATTAGTACATTCCACGTTATGAACAATTCGCTAGCCCACATTCACTTAGTCACAACGGTTACCTTTAATGCCACATAACTTATTAATAACGTAATTACATATAATTATTTTCAGAATATGACTACCTTAGAGTCACTACAATGTCCGTGATGGGGTATCCAAAATATGATCCATGCCCTCATTAATACCCAAGTCGGTTAACACATTATGATCCACACACCTAGTCGGCTTCAATGAGGTATCCATTAAAGCGAGGAATGTGTTACGTTGAGCGAAGCTACCAAATTCCACATTAGGGTGTTGAGACAATCTAGGAATGACAACCTGTTAGCTAGATTCGCCCTGCTGCAAAGCTGCGACGGCGCGAGTCCTCTTGTTAGTTGCTTCTCCGGCTCTCGGCATCTGTAAACGTAGTTCCACAACATTCTCGGGTTTTATAACATAAAAAGGTTTGGAAGTCTCAGATTTTTGCCACGGCAAGCTAAAGTTGCGATGATCTTATATCACCAAAATTGAAAAGAAATAGTTAAAAAAGATGAAGTAGTGGTTAAAATCGAGGTTTCTAGTTCTTGAAACATGTTTTTGACAATAAAACTTTCGGATTTCATAAAATCTACTATTTGGGTAAGTAAATTTACGATTTTGGGCAAAATCCCTAGCATCCTACGAACTAGACTAAGGTTTGCAAACAATTCCTAGCACTTATCAAACAAGATGGAGTAGATTTTTGAAGAAGAACCTTATACTTTTCAGATATATTGATAAATTGTATACTCAAATCTTGCACGATTAGAAGGAAAGAGAAATTTTACCTTGAATGAATGAAAAGAGTGGAGTACAAATGGGCAATGAAACAATTGAAGAGTAGTTCAACACAAATCAAAGTACTTTTGAAGAAGAAAGACTTTGAGAGGGAGTTTTTATAATATAAATTGGAAAGTGACGGAATGGAAGAAGAAGTTTATAAATATAGGGTTTTCTGGAATTTAAAACACGGAACCAGGTTTATTTGGGGCACTCGGTCGAGTGTCGATTGCACTCGGTCGAGTACATGCTACTCAACCGTGTGCCCCTGACACTCGGTCGAGTGTCTGAGTCTGTTTAGAAATTCAAATCAGCTACTCGGTCGTGTGTCCTTATCACTCGGTCGAGTACGTCACAATCTCGGTCGAGTACCCTCGACGTAAATCCTAAAATTTACACATAAGGTTTTGTGGTCGCCACTGCAATCTTAGAAATATTGTTCAGAGCCTGGAACGAACTTCCATAACTCGTCACGGTTAATTATATATTACTCACCTCCGTTACCCGGAGTCTTACACACACACACACACACACACACACACACACACACACACACACACACACACACACACACACACACACACACACACACACACACACACACACACACACACACATATATATATATATATATGATACGATATGCACGGATAACATCTCATACACTCTAGTTCATATAGTCTAGTCAAGTTGTTCCACATAAGGCGCATAAGGCGGACATCTTAGTTACTTCGGAAATTTAGTCGATCATTTAAGTTATAACCACGCCGAACACAACAAATAATGTGTCTTTATACTAGGACTTTCATCGATTCTGTGTCACTTTCATACATCAATTATAAGCATCTTATAACTATAATTCCGTCATGGAAGATACATTACCGGGATGCACTAACAAAAGTTATTTCATACTAGAATCGCATACTAGTCCAAATATTTTCACACACATATTTCACCGTACACACAATTGCATCGATGTTCCCTGAATAAACACATTCTCATCACATCAAATATTCCACACTAGACCTCCGACCAACTCTTTTACCTACCGACGGCGTTTATGGTTTAAGTGTATTAGGGCCGGGATCTTGGAATGAGGGCGCCCTCTCACCCAAAATCAACAAGAGGGCACATAACACACATACATCAGTTCATTTTAGGTTACACCCTACATTCATTTGATTAATTAGTTCAGGTTCCAAAATCTTCACTCTGATTCAACTTTGTAAAACCCCCACTTACCAAGGAGCCTTAGCAAGACCTTTCCCAGTAAATAAAAGCGTTACCATCTCGATTGCTCGAAATAATACATATCAAATAGACAATACAGAAACATACATTGTTAAGTATAATTAGTCTTTATTACAATAATCCATAATATAGACTCGTCTCAAAACTCTACGACTCAGCAGAAGTAATTGTGGCCATCGGCTCATCACATCCCAGCTATCCCACTTATCCACGTACATAAACCTGTTAAACAATCTGCTCACTATCCCCCAATCGATCATCACGATTACAATAACAAAGAAGGGGTCAGTACCATCATATATCAATCAATGCATAAACAAACAACAACATTCATCTCAAAGCAACCAAGTAATCAGTAGCCAGTAACCAGTATCATCTCCAAACTCTAGTAACCGAGTTACCGCCGAATTGGTCACCCATGCCAGCAGATTGCAGATCTGAACAACGTTCCACCTACGATGCTAGATCACAGCACTGGACATCAACATCCCCTCTCACTGCAGCGAGAGTTCCCGAAACATTAATGTGCACATCCCCCTCGCGGTGAGAGAGCCACGAGAGGCGAACTAAGGGTATGGTCTGTCTCCCGTCGGACCACCAACATAGAACCAATAACCAATCATAATAACAAGTAACATCGTCATCATCAACCATCATCATAATCATCATAGTAACCAACATCAACAATATCATCATCAACAATAGCATACATCATTCAACATATAAAAGTACTGAGTAGGGAAACCCTACCTATAGCGATCCCACAAGCAGTCATCATCTGTCACACACGTAAGCATACAAGACCACCAATCCGAACCTACAAGTAATAGCACGATTTATATCTCAACTATGGTCACTAACATCCATAATAAGTATGAGGCCGACACTTACTTTATTACAACATTCGTCCCCTTAGTCCCGTCGGATCCTACTTACCGTCTTGCTCTCATGGCGGTCTACTAGGCGCTAGATTCAATATGTAGGAATGAGGTAAGGTTAGGAGAGAAGGATAAGTTAGGTTTAGGTGTTTTAGAAAAGTAAGAAAGGGTTTTGAAATAAAATAGTTAACGTCGCAGCCTCCGCGTTATATACTTAACGCAATCTGATTCTGCTACACTCGACCGAGTACAAGGAATACTCGGTCGATTACAATTTACTCGGTCGGGTACGATCCACTCGGTCGAGTACGATCTACTCGGTTGAGTAAGATCTATTTGGTCGAGTGTCATCAACACTCGGCCGAGTACGGTATACTAGGCCGAGTACACACAACTGGGGAGTACGGGGTCCTACAACCCTATCCTTCATAGTTTCGCAATTTCAAAGGTCCCAAAAGGGCGGGTATTACATTGCATTCTAGTCTGCCAATAATACTGCACCGATTTTTATTTAAATTTGAGACCATCTCACGTTAAAGGAGTTTCCCACACAATTAAAATAGAGCTGAAAATAAAAAAAAATTCTGATAGATATTGTGTTAAGACGGTCTTAAGTAAGACCAACTCATTATATTTGAGTAGTAGATGCATTTTTTACATTTTCTTTATGAAGTTAATACTTTCTCCATTTTTTATCCATTTCTTATTGAACTTTGTTTAAAGAAATTGATCATATGCCTTTTTAGCCATTTCAAGTCTCAAGCCTATCCCACCAAATAGTTAAGGAGTAATGTGGTAAAAATGGTATGAAAAAGGTGCTAAAAGAGGAATGAAAGACAAAAAGGAAGATAAAAAAAATGACGAAAAAAAAGTGAGAAGATAGAAAGAAAATGTACGGCCCTGATAGTAATCATAAAATTAAGATTATTAGCGTGGGATTTAGGGGAATTGGTAGTGCTTATTACTATTGTTTGTTGTAGGTGGAGATTTTGTGAATGAGGAGTCTTATCTTCATCTTCCTTACACTTGTGGTTGCTTCATATACTTAAATTGCCATTATTAATGGTTGTTATAGGATTGCTAATATGTTGATGATTGCTTGGAATGTTAAAAGGTAGCTAGGTTAAATCTTACACGGTTGATATGTATACGATTGATATGGAGGGTTCAGAGGTGGCTTTTATATGGAGGGTTGCGGGAATCATCTATAAAGACTATGTGGGTTGCTCCTTATGATTCTTGCCATGGAGGAGACAGTATACGTGGTTATAACCTGGGTCTGGGGGTGACCTCTTGCGGTAGAGCCCATGATGTCTACGGTGTGCCGTGGACACGGAGGAGTGCCAGTTTATGGCACCGTGATTGGTGGTTAAGGTGTGCTACTTGATGGCATCGAATATGTGTGATAATTGTATCGTGTTTGCTTATGGCGTTGATTATGTACATGTTGACTGACCGTGTGTTTGTTTTAATTTGAACATCTACCGTGATCCATTTGATATTTCCGGCGAATGGTGAGTAGTTGATTAGCAGGCTTTGATGATTTGTCGATGATTCACGACTATGACGTTGGGCTTGGATTGGTTCACGAGTCGATCATTAGTTTATAGTTGAGTTGTATTTAATTTGTAATTAGACGGCCTTAATTTGTATTTTTGACATTCATTAATTACTGTAAGTTAATTGTGTTTTGAGATTACGATTTGCTACGCACTACCTCAGGAAACTGCGGTCGTAGCCCTCTGTCCCACTCGAAAGGCTTAGTCGAAAGCTTCCGGGCGAGGCGGGGTGTTACAAAACTTCCTAGAGATTGTTATTTGGGTATATGCTCCTTTGTCCTTATCCACTTCTTCTCGTCCTTGGCTGCAAATCGTCAAGGGTTGTCAAGGATTTTTTTTATCTTCCCCTTCATTCACAAAATCTTTTTTTCAAAACATGAATAAGTTGTTGAAATTAATTTTACAAAAAATTTATTATATAAATATTATAATAATCCTAATTTTCATTTTTATTCAAAAACTTGGTAGCTAATTAGGTAAAGCATACATATAGAAGTAAATGAACTATTTCACTTTTTATCTTTATTATGTTTTGAATTAATAAGTACTCTTATTTATTTAGATATTATTTTTCGTGTTTGTGTTGATATAGTAGGAGAAACATGCTCACATTATCAATAATATTGCACGAAATTGAAAAATAATGGTTATAAGTCTTCGTTGCATTGCATAGGCACAAAAACTAGCTAGATTTTAAAATATTAAGAACCGAATTTATATTCTGAAAAGCTAGAAAAATAAAGATGACTTGGAAATATATTGAATCAGCTCGTCTCACTGAAGACATGCATTAATCATCAAAAGCTAAAGACGGATATAATGGCCTCTCACAATAGAAAGTGAGAGGACAAGTGGAAACTCTATTTGTCATCCACTTACCATCTTGCATATTGTGAAAGAGATATTATATGTTATCAGCTTGTGAAGGATAATTCCGGACTTCAATCACAATTTGTGACATTGAATAAGCCCCCTATAAGACCCTTATAATCTTAGACACCGGGCGGACTCATAGGTTTTGTAACGCTAGATCTTGGACATGGTTATTGATTCCTGGAGTTAATCTTAGACAAGGGGCGGACTCTTAGGTTTTGTAACTCCGACAATGACACCTTGTACTCATTCAAATAACACCTACTGAGCTACGTTTGAAACCATGTGAGCATGTACTATGTCTATGTACGAATACGATAAATAATGTTAAGATCATGCGAGGAACCAAGTGATTGAATAAGTCGTTAGTGGTACACGTCTGTATATGACAACCTCATCATGCCAGAGATTCACTGCTCATTGCAACTTGTATAACGTGACTACCAACTCATCTCTTTTTTTGTTTTCTTCTACAGAATCACCTAACCCACCCTTCCAATTTCCAATTACTTAAATCACAAAATTATCAAAGGATTATCCTAATCATTAAAAATTAGGTGTTGTTTAAATGAACACTACATCTACCTTAAGACAAGTCAAATATGAGATAATTGTCTAATGTATAAGTTAAGGATATTGGGATAAAACCTATTTGGACTTATAAACTGGACTCTCTCTCTATACGTATGAGTGCGGCTCACGCCCAGTTCTATAAAAACCTTCTCATATAAGATTTGTTTTCGGAAAATAAGGAGGTGTACTTACGCTCTTGCAAGAAGAACGTAGACACACAAAGTGACAAGCAAGACAACGAAATCTAAAATCGATGGAGATAATATCTCCTACACCCTCGAGAACGACTCCCATGGTCAAAAGACGGATCAAAGAGAGTTGCTCAGCCAATCCACCGTCCACCAAATTCCGAGTATCATTTATTCGACTTAAACTAGCCTACGATACCCATCCAAATAATTAGTGATTGTTTAGATATTTCATTTTTAAATATCTTAATCATTTGTTTCCATTTCTAATTTAAGGATATTTTGTAGGTTTAAACTGATCAACTACTCTGTATTTAAGTACTTCGTATAATTTTACGTCAAACCAACTTGTTCCAACTTCCAACATCATGATCAATTATGGACAATTCTTTTTCTTATTTATGATCGAGTTTTTAAACTAATAGTCACTCAAACAAAGATGAACTTTGCAATAATCTGAAAGAAACCCAACAAACTATCAAACCTCTTCTCCCCTCACCTTACAAGAACAAGAAGAAAGCTATAAGATCGCAAAAGCGAAGTGAAGAGACGAAATTACATTCGAGTACACTTGCACGGATTGATATGCAATATCTCTCTCCCCTCAGCTCACTCCCCATATGAATTTTGATCTTAGAGGGAGAACATTCCGAACGAGTCAAAGCAAACTTTTTTTTTTACGAGCAACCTTTGCTCATATCTCTGCTTGACCGATTATATTTGAGATGACTTTTTACAAGTTGTCCGGCAGCAATAGCTGACATCAAAGACAGCTCCCCGGCAAGCACAGATCCGGCAACTATGGATGCCAACTGCCTGGCATTCCCTCCAGCAGACTCCCTGTTTGCACCCTTTACTCCAAGAAGGTTAAGGCAGGCTGACTGAGATGCTAATTGGGTCCCACCACCTACTGTTCCGACCTGGTACAAAGACGGATAATTATTAGCGAGCTCCGAAGAGAATGAATTGAAAACATTAACAGCATACACCATATTATACAAAGATCTGAGTATTAGGCCATATAATCCAACTTACACATGCAAATGGTCCCAAAAGAGCAACTATGGCACAGAACACCCAACATTCCACATTATTATTGTCAGTGCTTAAAAACCACATGTAATTTGAAAGAGGGGAAGAAATGAACTTGGACCACATTAGAGCATAAATTTCCTAATTTCAACATTTGTCGTATAATAATAACTACGAAGTGAGGGGACTAAGGGAAATTTATGTATCACCATGCGTACAAAACTACAAACCCCGGCTTCAATGCCGGGTGAAAAGAACAAATCAAAGAATCTGAAATGATGAATGAATACGATATTCTGGTAAGTGGTAGGTAGAATAGATTATTAGGAATTAAATTACCTCAATTGAAGGCATGGTAACAGAGACGTGTAGATCCTTCCCGTCATTAACAGCTTCCATCATAGTAATACAATGAGAGCTCTCGACATTTTGAGCAGGGTCCTGCCCTGTGGCAATGTAGACAGCAGAAACAATGTTGGCTGCATGTGCATTAAAGCCACCAAGTGCCCCAGCCACAGCGGAGCCAGTAAGGTTCTTAAGCATGTTAAGCTCCACAAGTGATGCCACATTTGTCTTGAGGACCTTCTTCACTACTTCTTCCTTGATCACAGCCTCACAAACAACAGATTTACCCCTTCCTTCTATCCAGTTCACAGCTGCAGGCTTCTTGTCCGAGCAATAGTTTCCTATACATTTGTAACCCAAGGCTCTAACTTTAGTTTTTTACATACATATATCAGAGTGCCTACACATTAGACGGTTAAAGCTTTGTTGTTTCCCGCATGGACCCATCTACTCTTACTAGAATCGATTAATAATGTATTATATATGTTGCGACAACAATACTCCAATGCCTCGAGGGCTCTTGCAAATAAAAGCGCAAGGGAGATGAATGAAATCATCTTACACTTCTTTAACACGACAAAGATGTTTATGCTAAATTAATGAAATGGGAAGCAATAGCTTTAGCTTTGTGCCAGACAATCATCTCAAGGCACCTTCCACTCCGTACCGTACAGTTTACTGCTTTTCGGTAAAAAAAAAACTCGTATATTTCAAGAAACCTAAAATAAGCCAAGGTATAAGAGATGTGCTCACCAGAGATACCGATGACATCCATGTCAGGGAAATCACTCTGGAGGAAATCCAACACGTTCTGAACCCCTTTGGACACCATGTTCATCCCCATGGCATCGCCAGTGCTGCAGGCAAACCTGATATACAGGTTCTTACCGGCAATTGCACATTTGACATTTTGAAGCCTTGCAAATCTACTAGACCTATATCCCCAAAAATTATAAAATCACTCTATAAGTAAGTCAACGATTAATAAAAAACAAAATCACTACATATTCTTGTGTAAGACTTTGCCTTATACAAAATAGGAGAACTTCTTTTCACTGGTTTTCATTTAAATGAGGTCTAACGGTCTAATCATCCTGTCAATAGATCAATTTTACAAACTCTCTCATCATGGTGATTTGTTTACCTTTTTCCATTTTTGGTGTCTCATTCCTTTGTTTAGCTTTATATATCGGGAAGTCTTTCAGTGGGTAGTTTGATCATCCAATAACATAATTGTCCAATTGTCATCCAATACCCATACCTACAAATGGTCCCTTCCCGTCTCCCAAATCAAAAGGTAAACACATGACTTTAGCTTTATATATCGGGAAGTCTTTCAGTGGGTAGTTTGATCATCCAATAACATAATTGTCCAATTGTCATCCAATACCCATACCTACAAATGGTCCCTTCCCGTCTCCCAAATCAAAAGGTAAACACATGACTAGGATGGAATTAGTAATATTAATATTCATGTAATGCCTGCCTTCCAAGAGAGAATATTGAATATTTAATCAGTGATCTAAAATTGAAAAACTGTGAATATAACTTCAACACATCAGCATCAACGTAGTCAAAATGGGTAGAATTACAAATTTCTCTATCATTTCCACAATCTAGTTCTTTATGTGACATGTACCCGAGTACCAAGTCGGCACCTTTTCAATCATTCACAAGTTAACCACCAAAGTTGTAATTCCTAACTACAAGAGTAATCAATCTGTCAATCATTATACATCAACAATAAAGACAACTTTATCTCTACCTTCCCCATTTGCTTTATCCTAAAATATTATGACTATGAATCCCACTAATATAATCTCAACAAAAAAGACTGAAATAGGTAAACAAAACAAATCACTGAGAAGGAAGGAATATCTCATATAAGGATCTCACACAAGACCCGTCGATCTCAACAAATTAAGACTATACTCATCAAACCCAGCTTCAAAAATACCTCCAACATCAATAACAAATAAATACTCGATCAAAATCAATGAAAATTTAAAAAATAGATAAATAAGAGGAATTAAAAAAAAGGGATATACGTACTTGTTAAACATATGGGAAATAGTATCAAAATTAGCAGAATCCTCAAGGAAGAACTTCAACTCAGCAGCTCTCACAGCAGAAGCAAATCTAACAACAGGAGCTCTAGTCATACAATCCTTAAAAATAACACTAAATGCACCTCCAGATAAATGAATAGCCTTACACCCTCTATTAGTACTCGCAACTAAACAACCTTCCGTCGTCGCCATCGGAACCCAATACTCCCTCCCATCCAACATCAACGGCCCCGCAATTCCCACCGGTATTTGTACATACCCAACCGGCATTTCACAGCATTGTCCTAATATCGACTCGTAATCGTACCCTTGTAACGGCATTCCCTCAATTGACCTCCCTGTCGTCCTTTGTAGCGCCTCACGTCGTATCTTCGCCGCCCTAAAACAGTCCCCTAGGCTACTCTCTAATGAATACGACGGCGTTTTGCCGGATACTACTGATTTCACTATCTCCTCGTCTTCTAGGGTTAGGGTTTGTACTTGTTCGACGATTGCGTGATCAATTGGGGATTGTTGTTGTTGTTGTTGTTGGACTTCTCGTTGGACTTCTTGTTGGACTTCTTCTTCTTCCTCGTCTTCGTCGTAGGATCGTGGGAAAATAAAGGATTGGACGAAATCGATACCGAAAAAGCCGAGAAGGTAAATGAACGAAGCGACGAAGGCGACGATTGCAGCGATCTCGGAGAGAGTGACGACGTGGAGAGGGATAGAGTTACGGATTTTCTCTCTCCAACGCTGTAACAGAAAGTAAACGACGGTGAAAAATAAGGTTAGGAAAATACCGTTGGTAAGGTAAAGAGGAAGGGGTAAAGCGTCGGAGGCTTTAGGGGAATCAGGGAGGGTTTTCCGGCGAGATGAAGGTGGTTTAAGGGTGTTGACGGTGGACGGCGGTGGTTGTCGCCGCCGGAGATCCATCGCCGAGGGAATGGGATTGAGGGGGGAATGGAAAGGGGGAATGCAGGTGGTTTTTTTGGGAAGTTGATGGTTAAGAGAGAGAGGAAAGTGAGGGGAATTTAAGGAGGGAGGGATGAAGAGGGGGCACGTGAGACTCGAGGGACAGGAATTTGGCACGTGCTTATTGGTCATGTAATCACAGCCGTTGTTCGCTTGTCTTTAACTCTTTGTGTTGTGTCTTGCCAGCGGGGTGGTGGTGTTGTAGGACTCATCCAATACAACTGGAAAGGGAGATTAGTCGCTCACTTCAGACTTTCAGAGTAGAACGAGGGGAGTCATCCAATACAACTTGAATTGTTAGCTTACAAATGAATTATGAATCTCTTTCGCTCGCACCCTAGGCATGGAGTATTACACTAACCGTCTAACCGGTGACACGTAACTTGTATAACCCGACTCTCGCTATATGCCCTGTACATGACTCGACCAGTAACTTAACTTGACGTTCTACCCATTTTGATGGTCTACATATACAGCAAGTCTCACTGAAGATGAGCACTATCCGTTACAAGCAGAAGACGGATAGTGCCCCTATCACAAAATGCAAGTGGGAGTGCAAGTGACTAAGTGAGGGATCCATTTGCCCTCCACACTTGCATATTGTGAGAGGGAAACTATCCGTTTTCAACTTGTGACGAATAGTGTTCATCTTCAATAAGAATTTGTGCTACATATATCACATGCGAGGGATCTTATTAATTCTTTTTCTACTTTTGTTTTCTACATTGTAATTTCTTTATTTCAAGACTCGGACTATAAAATATTCACCATAATAGTTTATTATATTATTACAGCCATTTATTGCCATTTAATAACCTGGGTATACTAACAATTCAATTGCAAATTTTAGTTTTTTTTTTTATCTATGCAAAATTTATTAACATACAAAAAATAAAATAAGTATTATCACATTGAATTTTACAATATACAATCTAACTCTTCTTGTGGCTCGTGATACATTACATGCATATCTCGTCCCAAATTTGACACAATCCGTATTTGATTTGATCTGTATCCTAACTTGATGGGGTTGCCGCGTACCCAAATCAAAGATAATTACCCTAATCTGGGCTAACAACAAATGAATGTAATTAGGGAAGTATGGGTCGATCACAGGGAGACGGGAGTTACTAAATGAGTTGTCACGGGTGAATTCTATCAAGGTCGGTTCGATTGATTGAGTTTTGTTTGGTAAAGTAAAGCAATTAACAAGATGAATAACAATATAAAGAAGAATCTAGGGGATACGGGTTCCACAGGTAAACTCGCATAATAATATTCTCAATAAAGGGGAGTGAAGTTTATAAATGTTTAGGTCAAACGGTACTTCCTTGTCGGGATGAGTACTATACCATAGAACGGGTCCTGGCGGTCTTTCGAATCTTACTTTGACTCATTCCCTTCCACTCTTTCGTTCTAAGGAAAAGAACTTACCAAGTATAGTCTATCAATCGTGGCCTTTGATCAAAGACTAACATAAGATACAAGCATGGAATAGAAACAATACATCATTCACATGACCCATAATCTAACAAAATCAAATGCTATCTAACATGTTTTCCCCTACACCCTAGATTAAGAGACTACTAAATCATTATAAAGATGAAACTAACTACTAACAAAGGTATAAAATAAACATGATAGTACTATAACAAGAAGTAAATTGGATTGATAAAAGAAACCAAGAGAGTAGAAATTACCAATACTAAGGAATGGAACTTGAATAAGGATGAAAACTCTAAAGTAAACTTAAGGCAAAGCTTGGATTACTACAGCAAGATTTTTCTAACAAAACTAAACTAAGACTAAGACTATACTAAACCAATCTAAGAAGAAGAGAAGATCAGAGAAGAGAAGTTGTTGTTGTGAGTTGTGAAGTTGTGAAGTTGTGATTTTCAAAGCTTGCAAACCCCTCCTTTTATAGGCTTTAGAAGACGCGTCCAATCAATGTTTCACTTATGGACAATAATGTGGAGTAAAAAGGGTTATGTGAGGCGTCTTAATGCGTAGATTAAGTCATCGCCGATCGGGGACGCATGATTCTAGCTCCAAAATTGCTATTTCGCTTGGTATTCTTCTTTGTATGCATCCCCAAGCTTCAAGCCCGATAGGGGATGTGTATAAGCACTTTTGAACCTTATTTCTATCTCCTAATCAGCCTTGATAATGTCCCCAAGAGATAGGGGTTTTAGACGGCTTTTGACAATGCATAATAAAACCTTCGCAACTTATGCATACGAGCTCGGATTGACTTGAAACTTGCTCCATTCAACTCCGAACTTCTAAATCTTTGTAGCATGACATCTTAAGCTTACGTACTTGTCTTTCTTAGCTCCACTTTGCTTGGTATTCATCAAAATGTAAGAATTTGACGTAGAAACGACCAGAAATCGCTCTATATCCTACAAATGACATTAAAACACAAGAGTACTTCCAAAGAAGCAATTAGCTCTTAAAACCACTATAAATAGTGAATAATAGCATGTAAATATGAGCTAATATAGGAGATATGACCAAGAAAGAAAGATTTTTCACCAAAAAAGGTATTATATAAATTATAGACACATCATAACTCAAGGCACAACCTGCTTGACCGGTAAATTATATGACATGCGGGGGTCTTATTGTGTCTCATTCTACTTTTGCACTACGTGCATTGTAATTTCTTCGTTTCATGCTCTAGCTATAACATCTTTTACCTTAGTTGGTTATATTATGAAAACCATCTATTGTCTTTTAGTGACCTATGGTAAACTAAAAACTCAATAATCTTGTGTATATATCATAAATTCTTGTTTGAGACGGGCGTCTTAAACTTAAGACTCATAAAAAACCATATTACTAACGTATATAAGACAAAAATAAAACTCTTACATATTAGCAAAAAACATGAGTTATCTATGCAAGTAATATTCTATATGATCCGTTTTAATCTTAACACAAGTCATCGTCATAATTTATAAAGTTACACATAAAATTCTATATAATTTAAGAAAAGAAATTTAACCACACAACCTATTTAAGTCGTAACAAAAAAAAAAGTAACTCAAATACGCAGCTCAAATATCGTAATCGTAATAAAAGAAAAGCAACCCCAATACACAGTTCAAAGACGCATCCAATTTAATATATAAAGGAGGTACTAAACGGTAAACCTTATCTTAGATTATATCACAGCTTGTCTTGTGGCGAGACGAAGGGACGGCTCAAACGAAGTGAGAGGGACCGGTGCTACATAGTGGGTTCTCATCCTTCAGAGACTACGAGTGTAATAGGGAGTTTACTTGCTCGAACGAATGTGAGAGGGAGTGAAACTTCCTCCTTTTCTCCGTGTGTATTGAATGATGGAATGAATAGAGCCGCGTATATAATTAAGATGCTTGGCTGTCACATTAGTAATAAAGGGACCGCGCGACCTTCTCAGCGGATAATGAAAGAACAAAATTCGGGTAAACGCCAACACCTATTACTGGTAGAAAGATATGGTGTCATAATTAAAAAATTCTATGGCTCGAATCTTTAGTATTCTCTTTTTTTTTTTTACCCGTGATGCCTCCATATTTAAAGGAATTCGCCCAGCCTCACTCGTTCCATGTCACTCCCAACCTAAAAACATTTACGTTCTCAGCCTCACAGTCTCAAGTACAACTCCAACAATCTCACTTGTATTCCACTCAACACTCATCCTTTTTGTACTCATGGTGTTGTTAGGATTAAGAGCTTGAGAATAGATGTTGAAATTATATCAATCCAACTTTTCTATTATTTTGATATTTTTTTCAAAGTACCACTCTCATCATCATCAATTTATGATACACACCGTAGATTACAGATCATACATGATTCTTCTAAAACTACACTAAGAGTGTACATCTATAATTTATAAGTTTGTTTTAATGTGACAGAAATTGTTTGTAGGTATGCAAAGTATTAACACACACAAAAATAAAATAAGTATTATTACATTAAATTTTACAATATACAATGCTAAATAAAACAAAATATTTTGAATCTGACTCTTCTCGTGGCTCGTGATACATTACATGTATAACTCGAGCCAAATTCGACACAGTCCGTATTTGATTTGATATGTATCCTAAGTCAAGGCACAACCCACTTGACTGGTACATTATATGATATGCGGAGATCTTATTGTTTCTCTTTCTACTTTTGCACTACACGCATTTTAATTTTTTCGTTTCAAACTCTAGCTATAACATCTTTTACCTTATTTGGTTATATTATGAAAACCATCCATTGTCTTTTAGTGACCTATGGTAAAATGAAAACTCAATAATCAATAACATAATCATCATCAACAGGGACGAAGCCAGGATTGAAACTCGCACGGGGCCAAAATTGAAATCACAAATATTTTAAATGTTTATTAATAGTATTAAAAATACGAGTAAAAATGGTAGTTAGTACATGGCTATCTATAAGAGAACTCTCCGTTCTTTCAAGTCTCGAAAGGTATCTATAATTGAGTCAGTGCTAAAAGTTTTTGCTATCTCTTGTTCAATGTAAATAATCATACAACTCTCAAAAAAATCAGCTTCCATCTTATTTCGGCGAGTGTTCTTAACAATATTCATCGCTGAGAAAGCTCGTTCGGCACTTGCTGTAGATACTGGGAGAGTCAAAAAAAGTTTTGTTAGTCGAAAAATAAGTGGATAGATGTTCAATTTTCCAGTATTCACTAGTCATTGACTCAATTCGAAAATAGTAGAAAAGTTCTCATGATCTTGTTGTCGGGATAAATCAACCTCATAATGACACAATTGTCCTCTTAGTTCCTCCTTCTCAACATCTGTAAAATCCTCGGGATAAAATTGATGGACAAGACGACATCTATCTTCAAAAACTCTTCTACTTGCTCTAGGCTCCAAAGCACAACTCAGAGTTGGCAACTCAATTGACTTCTCACTGAACCGGTGGTTCAACTCATGTAGTTGCATATCAATCGCAATAGAAAACACTTTTACACGGAAATGTTCTGCAGTTGTAAACTTATCAAGCTGACGACGAGCGCGACCTCCTCTTTCTATATAAATGGAGTTCACATCAGGGAGTTCTATATTGCGTCTTTCACAAAATGAGACTACTTCAGCTAACAAAGATTCCCATCCATCGTCCCTTAGCTTTTGTAGAAGAACCTTTTTGCTCTCAACAAGGTGCAATGAGTTTAATATATCTTGAGATTTTCGCTGCAAAGCTTGAAAAAGTGCGTCAGAGACCTCTAAAATTTTCTTCATAAGATGCAAAATGAAGATAAATTCAAAAGACGTTATTGTGTCAAGTGTCATGGTTGCTTGTGCACGTTCAGCCGATGTTTCCCCTTTATCAATGAGCTTATAAAGTACTGAACAAGTGGAACTAAACAGTTTTATTAGGCTTGAAATAGACCACAAATGAGAGCTCCAACGAGTATCCCCTGGCCTCTGCAAATTATTCATTTGATTCAACCCAATACCTGTTTCAAGTTCTCCATCTTCAATCAACATTTCTATCTCACTAGAATAAGCATTGCGGAGCTCATCAACTCGCTTATAAGATGCAAGAATACTATTTATAACAAATGATAGTTTGGTGAAAAATTGGCAAACAGGTAGGACTTCTTTTGATGCTGCTACAAGCGCCAGCTGTAAACGATGAGCAAAACAATGAACATAATATGCATAAGGACATTCTCAAATGACCACTGCTTGCAAGTCATTCCATTTACCACGCATGTTGCTTGCACCGTCATACCCTTGACCTCGTAAATTTCTCATATCAAAGCAGTAATGAGAGAGAACTTCAAATATTTCTTTTTTTCAGAGTCATAGCAGAAGTATTTGGTACATGAATGATACTGAAAAAGCGCTCTTTTACTAGACTAAGGTTATCAACAAATCTCAAAATGAGAGCCATCTGTTGCTTCCCAAATACATCTCCTGCTTCATCAACAATAATACAAAATGGAGCTCCACCAATTTCTTCTTTAATTGCTCGTTTTACTTTCTCAGCCAAAATATGTAAGATTTCAATTTGTATGTCTGGTGAGGTGTAAGTGGCATTCCTTGGAGCATTACTTATCATGTTAGTGCTAAATGAAGCCTGGTATTTTAGAAGTCTTTTACTTTCATCTCGACCTTTCATTGTCAATCCTTGCATAGCTAACCACCGCGATGCATAAATAGAATTTCCAAGTCTCAGCCTATTGTTAGCAATTTCTTTGGGTGTTTGCTTAGCATATATATTCGGTAAGTGTCGCTCTTGATTAAGAAAATCTTCTAACTCTTTCGCAGAGTTCTGATGATGTGAATTTGGTTCAGCACCCAAATGTACAGGAAAAGCACCACTTTTTCCAAACGCATGTTTCCAACTTTTAAAGCCACCAATGGTAAAAGCTATATGACGTTCAGGTTTGTTGAACAAAAAACACACCAAGCAAAATGCGGCATCTTTTTTCGGGGAATATTCTAACCATGACCGAAATTTTACAAACCATGAAGCTTGAAATCGACGACCATGTTTATCAGAACCCGATTTGGGATACTTACATACAGGTTGGTAAGGACCCTTTGAAATATAAGCCCGTCTAATTTCATTTTGATTTCGGGTGGATACTCTCATATTTTCTTGCGCTTTCCGGAATCATGTTCAATTTGGTAAGAATTAGGCTCAATAGACAACTTTTGTAGGTCTAGTTTCAAGAGGTGTAGTCTCTTGACTTTCATCAGGGATATTTGGAGACAAAGGGTTTGATTGTTCATTTGTCTCATTTCTTGAGGTGTCACCAATTTTTCTCTTAAAAAAGTCGGCAATTGTAAGTACTTTTCCCATTTTATACTACAAAAAGTATAAATATTTTAATTAAAATCATGCATTACACATTAACTTAGCACGCACTAGAATGTGAACTTATTTTTCTACTTCAATATAAAAAATGCTTTAAACCTAATGGCTTACACAAATTCTCATTTAAGACGGACATTATCCGCCTTAAACTTTAAACGGGTCAAATAAAAAAATTGTATTATTACAACAATGCGATAGTATTTAATCTGTCTTAAACATAAGACGAATAAGTAATGTCTTAAACAAGACTTACCGAGTGTCCTAGAGTTAAAGACTACAAATTAAGGCATAAAGCAAGGTCTACAAAGTATAAAACACACTATTTCCTAGTGGCTACCAGCTACTCTATGCTTCTTTGCTGGACAATTAAAACAACTACACGTCTATCAGTCTATGCAAAACACATCCTAAATGCTAAACTAAGTGGCCTAACTCCTAAATCTACACAATAAAAGTCTATAAACAAACACTTCCATCAAAAAAATTAAATACACAACCAACAAATCTAGAGTTCTAGTCTCTTCCATAGTTCATTAGTTCCATTCCTATTTCCCCCAAAATTATTCTACTCCTCAAATAATGATTCATTAATCCCCAACTTAAATAAATTAACTTAAAAACTTTAAATTGCAACAATAAAAATCTTGTCCCAAAAATTACCTTCAATGAAGCAGTGTTCGTCATTTCACACTTTCACCAATCAGGCAATCACCGTTAACGATTTCTCGTCGGCGTCAAATCAGGGCTCACACTATATGCCTCTGCCGAGTGCCGCCCTCCGATCTTCGTATGTGATGACTGCTGAGTGCTACCCTCCAGTTCCGTCTTACTTTGGTCTTTATTTTTTATTTATTTCCTAGATTCAATTTTTGAAATTCAAGGAGAACGAGTAGTTAACAAATTTTTATAGTTATTGTATTTATATTGGAAAATCCCGATTTTGGAAAAAAAAAAGTAGGAAATATTGTATAGAGTATGTATTTGGTAATTAGTATAATTATGATTATGTAATTGCTTTATTTTAGGATAGATTGTTATGTATATTTTTAGGATTCCGTTAGTTGCGTGATTTCTGATTTACCATTTCCCTTCATAAGATTTTTTTAATTATACTCAAGCTACTCTTATAATTATTTTTTTTACTCGACCCGGGCCATTGCCCAGCCCTAGCTACGTCACTGATCATCAATCATCAATCATCATTGTATAAAGTTACTGAGTAGGACAACCCTACCTCAAAAGCAAATCCGAAAATATGGTAACGCAAGCCTAGAATCGATCCTCTACGAAATCTCCTCCTAACAATCATACAATAATCTAGAATCAACAATTAATCATGATTACCCAAAACCCAACCCTAATTCAGATTAGGGTTCCAACAATTCAACCCAATATACAACTTAATTAAATATTAGAGACTTACCACGATATCGACGCACGATTTATGACGAACTAGACACAAGGACGATCTTCAAGCTTGGCAATAGGATTAAAAGGGTTAAGGGTGTTTAGAAATAATTTTTAGGGTAAACAAAGTGATTAATAATTGACGAATATATTTATGACCCCTTAATCATCTTAATCCAAAACCGTTCGAAAAAGTTGTTAGACCGGTGCACTTGCTCGAGCCAACGAGAACACTCGGCCGAGTACACTGCACTCAGTCGAGTAAAATACATACTCGACCGAGTGCCACTTAGACAGTAGCCTGCTAAATGACACACACCACTTACTTGGCCAATTACACTTTACTCGACCGAGTACGGACACCCACTCGGCTGAGTACACTCTACTCAACCGAGTACCAATCTAGAAGAATGCGGAGTATTACAGTTGGTGGCCAAAGAGAACACGATCTCAGCTCTTGCTTAGCAAATGACTAATTTAAATGGCTTAGTAAACGACTGTAAGTAAATGGGGTAAAAACCAATAAATAAATTGGCTATGTTTGTAGAGTGTACGAGTAGTTGCCTGAAGTGGTTCTTAGCCTTACCACTAGATAACAAACTTCTGTTCTACAGATGGTGCGCATTGGAAATTGAAATGGCAATGGTAACGAGAATGATGTTGCTCGCATCCGAAGACTTAAAGAGGCATTATTAGCCTAAGAAGCATGGATTTCCTGCTTTCATTGATGGGACGAGCCAAGGTATCAAGCCCTCCTCCGCTCCTTTATTCGTTGCTCGGATAGAATTTTCGAACTTCATAAAATCTTATGTTTACGATGTGAAGGGTAAGGGGGTTAGTTTCCGATTAATGAATCCCAATTTAAGTTGAACCTGGATGAGGTGGCCGAGCACTTGGGCCTGGTGAAAGCAAATGCAGGGAGTGTGGAAGTGCTAGGATCGGACTTGGGGGTTACCAGTTATTTTGCTTTGTTCACTAAGAGACCCACACCTAGTTTTAGTGATTTGTTGATTAATGATGTTCAACATCTAACTCTTAGACTAGTTCTGAGGATGATGACATGCATGTTGTATGGAAGAAGTGATGTGAGTAAGCTGAACTCGAACGAGGTGTTGTTTTTTGTTGCTTACCATAACCCTAGGAGGGAGGATAGATTTTATTATATCGCCTCGGCTATAGTATGCTCTAGCCTGGCTCAGATGAGTCAGTAGAGACACTGTCACCTCAGTTGTGGAGCCTTAGGGACCCGCTTTGCTAAAAGGCTGGCCAAGGTTGCACCTCTTGCTGACCCTCCTGTCTTGTTTCAGGGAGTTCCCACCATTAACCGAGACTACTTGTTACACATTAAGTGGTTGAGGGAGATAGATGATGGACTTTAGCTTGGAGGGTGAGGGGAACCAGATGGATGAGAGTACCTTCTTGGGTTAACCTTCCCTTTATTTACTGACCATTTGGCGGAACCAGCTCACGATGGCAACGCACTAGTACCTGCCCCCAGACTTACCTTATCCATGACCATGTTTTAGGGTAGATGTCAGAGCCGGTGGGCTCCCCATAAAAGGAGGATTTCTCAGCCTGCTCGAGAGGTTCCGGGTACGAGGTATCAAGTAGTGGAGCCACCATTCGTTCCTCATGAGCAGGGTCAGTACCAACCTTACTCTCACTACCCGTACTATCCGATTGTGCATGACCCGAAAATGCATGTGAGTGAGTTGCGGAGAGGTTGTCTAATGCCTTGGTGTTAAGGAACATGTAAGAATTAGCTCATATGGAAAATGTGGGAGCGGACCTTGCCTAGCCAGTGTGGTGGAGAGAAGTGGGGAGCGAAAGCGGGGTCTTTGAATGCTATGACGTAGACTGAGCAACGTGGAGAACCAGCATTCCCCACGATTATGTATGTCTTACGGGACCTTGGGGTGCTAATTATGGCACTCAGCTGGACGCTGAGGGGAGATGGGTTTGTGGAGATTTTTGTAGGCGAAATGGTGGCGAGGGTACCTCCGTTGCAGCTAACGAGAAGGGTATGGATGAAGATGTGGGAACGGATCAATGCGGCAAGCCTTGTTTTGGTATTGATGGGTGTTATTGAATTTCTACTTGTTAGCCGTTATGTCGAATTTTTATTTTTTTGTTTAGTTGTAATGCTTTGAGACAACAATTATGTAATATAATCGGCCATAAGGCCAAGGATTTGTGTTACTTTGATGGTATTTGGTTGCTTATTTGAATTTGGTAATAACAAGTTCATATTTCATGTAGAATATTGGGTGGGCGTGTGTTGTCTTTTATTGTCGATTAGCAGAAAAGGTGACCGTATGTCGGAGTATTTCCTTGGTTGTGTGACACTGCTAGTGTTGTTGATGGGGTTGTCGCATACCGAGATCAAAGATAATTTACCCTTAAACTAAGCTAACTACAAATGAATGTAATTACGGAAGTAAGAGATCGATCTTGGGGAGACGGGAATTATTTTGTAAAAATTTATGAATTGATTTTTACCTAGGACGATTGAATTGGAGGCTGTGTTGATTCGGACTACAATTAAAAATAACTTAAGTTGTAAAATAATTAAACTTAGAAAGAAAAGTAAGATTATGTACTAACAATTAAAAAAGGAAAAAGATCTAGGGAATGAGATTCACAAATAATTAAATTTCAATAGTATTGTTTGCTTATGATTTCAGCAAAGTTAAATTTACCCAAGTCTTTAATGGTACATCCCTTCTGGATCATTACCGACTATATGACGAATCCTAACGTTCTTTCGATTCTTACTAGGTCGTTAAACTACTATTGTCAGTCCTATTATCTACCCCGACTTTCTTTCTTAAGGTAGATGAAGACGAATAAAAACAATTAATCATGGCCACTAATCAAAGTTTGTCATAAGGATTAGGCAAAGAATTAGAGGTAACTTAAAACAATGTTTAATCAAAACTAGCAACACTAAAGAATATTTAAACTTTATGCTAACCCATCCCTAGAATACTAAAATTACTTATCCATTATTAACAAAAATATCAAGACTACAACTACTAAATTTAAAACAACTAACATGATAGATTATGAAATGAGTTTAGTGATGATGGCATTATTACAATTATGATAGTTTAACATGAATGTGATAAAGGGAAACTAACTATATGACATTGTTTAGATTAAGGACATTATATATAATGTTCTAGCAATTTCAGTTTGATAAGGTTATTGATTCATGATAACAATAAACTGCAAAACTGAATTTTATGATTAAGATAAAGAAATGAAACTAACTATTGAAACTAAAAGTAATAAACTATGAAAAACTAGAATAGAAAAAGAGATTAAGAATTACCTTAAAGGTTTAACAAGATAGTGGAAAAGTGCAAACTGAAATATGAAGAAGTCTTACTGCAAACTAGAATAATAACCAATGCTATACTAAACTAAAAACTTAAGAGGAAAATATGAAAACTAAACTATTTTTTTGTGTTTTTGAATTGAGATGTGATGAGAAGATGATGATCAAAATGAAGCTCTGAACTCGTCCTTTTATAGATGCGTAGAGGCGTCGGAAATTAAATCTCCACCAATATAGCAATAAATACCACGAAAAGAAATCGACCTGCGAGTAGAAATACACGACCCCGATCGGGTATAGGTGTCGCCGATCAGGGACGCACATTTCTAGGCGCCTTTTCGAATTCCTTACGAAAATATCTTAATCACGCATCCCCATGCTAAAAGCCCGATAGAGGATGTGATCTCCGTCTTTAAGAGCTTCACTGGATGCTTAACTTTGACTTTCTTTGACCCCTATAGCATAGAAGCTTAGGTCAGGGGTTGCGGAATCGTTCATTCTGAGCCTTTGTTCGATTGACTTTCTTCCCAGGAGAAGCTACTGCTACCAACACTTCCTCGTTTAGACCAAAGCTTTCTTCATATAACTCCGAGTGCCACGATGAATGCCCAAAATAGTGGAAATCCCCGCAAAACCGCTTTATTTCCTATAAAATCAACACAAGCCATACAAAGCAAATAGAATACGGAATTAGGTCATAAATCACTACGTAAAGTGCAAAAGACATGTAAAAAACGAGCCAAATGAGGGGATAAAACTATACAAATATTACACTTATTAGTTGTACTTGACCGAGTGTCATAGGCCACTCGACCGAGTATCGTTCACTCGGCCAAGTACAACCTATACTCGACCGAGTGCGACCAAGTCAGTAGCATCAGACTTATATCAGAACTTGACAATCACCCGAGTGCCTTCCACTTGACCAAGTAGCGTAGCACTCGACCGAGTCCCTGTTAAAATACGAAATCTGCCCCTTGGATTTATATGCTGGGATTGATGATGTGAAAAAGTATCATTGACGAGATTCAGTTACATTGTATGATAGGCAGGAATTCGATAACCTTGTATGTGCTAAATGTCATAACTTATCCATATAATGTAATTGAGTAATAATTATGAAAACAGTTAAATTCAATTAAGTATATAATTGCGATGTTTACGGGTAGATGGATAACTTCAAATTTACAACACAAATATTCATTCTGTGTAGACTCACCTTATTGTTATCATGGATTAGATTAGTTTGGAATTTATGAATGTGACTTGTTTCACCTATTATGATCTCTCGCTCATATCTGTTGTAGCTAAGTCGTAGGAATGAACTTCGGGGATGAAGGTATCTTTAAGAGGGGTAGATTACATTGCGGACATTTGGTGACTTATGTGACTTAAATAATGTAAATTCAAAGTAATATTATTTATTTTTGTGACGATTACTAGTTTTATTGTTGAGCTATGTGGCAGCAAAGTAAATAATCGTAACTAAGGTGTCATAAGTGAATGTGTAACTAAATGAATTATATGTAACTAAAAGTGTGATGGTGGTATATGTCGAGTGTATGTATATGTGTTGCACGGTGGAGGGCTATAGCGTGATAAATTGTATGTTCATGTAATGCCGATTATGGGGTAGATAGTGTGAGTATGATAATGACATGAGATGGTCGACGGTATGGGATTACTACTGATGATATGTGACAATACGCTTAGTAGACAAAAGTTCTTGTCGAATTGTAATGTAAGACAATTAGTATGAGGATGGGGTATTGACGTGGTCTCGTGAGTTGTAGTGCATCTTTTAACTTAATCATCGTTGTCATCCTCTTAAGAGTAGGGAGAACTTCGGGGACGATGTTCCTTTTTAAGGGGGGAAGATTGTAATACCCGCCCTTTGTGGACCCGTTGACCGACCTTTAACCTTGCAAACTTTCTCGTGGGGTTGGGTTGGAGAACTTGCAGTAATCAGCTTGGAGTACTCGACCTAGTAGAGTACACTCAGTCGAGTGTGGGTGACACTCGACCAGGTGCAGCGTACGCAGTCGAGTGTCGACACTCGGTCGAGTGCCACGGAGCTGGACGTGTTACATATATAACACGCAAAAGTTGCGGCGTTAATCATTTATCTCGAAAATCATTTATCATTCCTCCAAAAACTAATGAACCCATCATCTCCTCCCTTTTTCCCAACCTTCCCTCCATTGTGACCTAATGAACCCATCACCTAGTAGAACACCATGGGGACTGAGACGACGAGTTGAGATATGACATAAAGGAGGATAAATAATCTAGTTAGGTATGTAACTACCCTCATAGTTAGCATTGACATTCGTGACGATAGTTGTGATAGGATTTGTACAATTGCTTATAGGTTTTGAATGACGGCTTTGTGTATTTGAATGTGACGGTTGGCGGCTTCATGCGAAATTGCTACAAGTGGGGTTTTCCTACTCATTACATTTGTATATTGTTGTTGATTGTGATGATATTTATGATATTCATTGTGATGGTGGTTATTGTGATGATGATTATGATATTGATTTCGAATCAATCATTTATCAAGACCACACCATATCATCCTTCAAAATTCTCTCCCTATCTCAACGACTTAACACTTGACTTAAACTCCTTGTCCACCCAAGATCCTAAATTATATCGTCATTGCCAACGAATCCATCCACTCAAACATGATACACTCTAACACTATATTACTATAAAATCCTCAAGCGGTAATGAACCACTTATAACCTCAAGCACACCACCACAAAATCTTCACGAAAAATAACAACATAACCGTTAGAACTAACATTCAACACCCGTTAAACTTTAGACAAAACCAACAAGAAAGTTAACAAAACGGACATAATGAAAGATACCACATCTAGCCCCTATGCTTAGCAAAGAATAAGGTGGAGACCCCAAAATTTTACTAACTAACTAAATTCAGGAAAAGTCCTAAAACCGCATAACCACTACACAAGACCACCACGCGACCAACTCAGCCCTATGAACCAAATGGCTAGACCAACCAGGACCATGACATTCTCACCCGCTAAGCACATGTTACTAATACCACATCTTTGACTACTGACTCACAACACGAGTAATGAACAAATATTAACCCATAGTGATTCTAACGAGGAAATGAGACCCACAAATATCACATAAAAAACCCTAACCCACGCAACAATAACTCATCATTCTCCTTTGACTCACAAACCCACATTTTTGCCACCCAACGTCGTAAAGGTACACTCCCGCAACGCAACTAACGAGAAAGTATCACCACAACGTCTCTCATTCCCTTGCTAACATGAAGATTACTGTCACAGCCCTTACTCTTAAAACCACCTCCACACCGAACTATATCACTCGTCAAATAATGTTATAATCTTTGTAGAACTCCCTCACTCAAATCACGACTAATTCTCCTCCATCAACACCCATCTCTCAGCACAATGACTCACAAGGTATTAAAATACATATCTCGAGATAGCTACCTAATATAATCGCAACAAGTTCTCACATTCCATTTAAAACTTAATAACTATCATTCCATCTATAGTCTGACATCCTCATGATAAATTCCACTAACGACTAACAACCATATCTAAATCTTTATTCATAATTCCGCATTTGAATCTTTTATCTCCCTATTACATCAACCGAACATTTCAGACTGCCAAATTCTATAATAACGATGTTCCAACAATACACCACCAGATACTAATACATTTCAAATAAGTCACTACCTACAAAACCTCTAAAGTCATAAACAATTCCACCAAAACTTTCATAACACAACAATTGTCCACAAACGATTCCCCGCTAATATATATACTCATATTCTTCTATTACAAAATCACTTATCATTTCATTTGAAACTACTGCCTTCCCTTCTTATTTCTTATCAAACTATGACATTTGCATTCCTAACACTTACCTCAAAATATGATCCTCCAAATATTCTTCTTCTAGCTTGCCTCTTTCCAACTCATATTTCCCAATACAAATTATTTCACGAACTCATAAATATCTTTCTAGTTACACTTTTCTATTACTTCTACTAATACTTGCTTTATCAATTCGCTACTTATACTTCTTCCAATTCGCACCCACCACAATTACTCATCATCCCAAAGATTCGCTCTCAGTTTCTAGTCCTTTAATAACGTGACTACCTTCTTATTACCTCAAGATCACAAACTCAACAACATGTCGCTACAATCTTTTAATCATACGTAACAATATTTTTCTTCATTCGTTACTAGACCTGATCCAATGGCCCAACCCGACGACCCCGGCCCAAACCGACCCGATATTTTCCGGGCTTGGGCATGATATTTGGCCCAAAAAAGCCCATAGCCTGGCCCAAAAAGCCTGAAATAAATTTAGTGCCGGGTCTGGGCCTATGGTTCGGCAAGAATTTTGGCCCGGCCCGACCCAAAATATTAAAGAAAAATAAAGATTATGTAGTTTACGCCTTTAAGGGGAGGCTAGGCTATTGCTGTGACTTCTTCCACATAATTCATCCATTCAATTTAATGGTTCAACTTCCAACACAAATCCTACGGTTGGTTTCTTAACTTTCTCTGTTAATTTTCCAAACAAATATATTAATAAGTCTTCTAATGCCATCAATTCTTTTCTCCTGTTTTAGAGTTTCAACTCAACTACTTCCCATTGTACATATTTTTTTGATTATATAGCTCTTCTCTTCTTTTTAAAAGCATCGTCTACCAAAGACCTTAACTCTTACTATATTTATTTTTCATCCATTAGAGAAACGAATTCATGTGCTTACATTATAGTCCCTATGTCCCGGTCAATTATTGTACTATTTCTTTTTAGGATGTCTAAGTCAATTGTTGTCATTTCTATATTTGAAAGGTTTTCTATAAGTAACTTATTCTCCCAATGGGACTAGTGCCCACTTGTCATATACTAAGTACTTACTCCATTCAATTTCACTCTACCATATTTTCTTTTTCATCCATCCAACTCCACTCTAGCACTTTCTTAAAAAAGAATGTAAAATGACCATTTTATCCTAATGAAAAACATCTTATTAACATTTAATGCCACTCGTACCCCCACAAATACCAATATAATAAAGAATCTTAACATTTGTACTTATATTAGTTGTTTATGGCTCATTACTATCATTATATATATAAAAGAAAAATGTAAAATAGCCTATGTGGCACAATGGGGGATTAGAATGAGGGTATTCAAGCTCTCTCATTCAATCTCAAGATTTCACTTTTCATTCACCCAATCATCATCATTTCATTTTATTTGATTACTAAAAGAAAACCCTATCCCAACGTGGCAGCATAATCTCACAGGAAACAATAAACTCATATTATAACCCTAATAATTAACTAAACAGTAAAATTTGTCTTCTCATCTCCCAAAAATTACGTTCATCAATGCTCAATCAAAACAAGTCGAGAATACCAACAGCCACCACAACTGTTGTTATTGTAAATTTACATAGATCTTATAAAGATTTAAATTACACCAAGATGTTATACAAAGTATCAATTATCAACCTCTTCTGAATCATACAACCAACACAGTATCAAGTATCAACACAGTACCAATACTCAGCCATTAGCCAACTCAATGTCGCATTTAGACTTTCTCATATGAATATCAGAGTAGTACGCAAATGTCAAGACCTGAACTCAAAGATAAAACAAAGAATGAAGCAATTGAACTTCTACCCCTTGATGTTGAGGTATGTCAAATAATTCTTTTGCATTATAGTATTGTTGTCGTGTATCTAAATCATCTTTAATTTTGTGGGTAGTGACAAAGTCACTTTAAAATATTTATTTATAATACAAGTCTCAATATCATATTGTAATAAACTTAGTTTTAAACTTGAAAATATTAATTAATATTTTCATACTGGAAGTTTAGGTATCATATCCTAATAGTCTTAACATTGAAAAACTTGATTACTCCCTTTGACCCGACCATTTGTTTACTTTTGTTTAAATGTCTCTCACAAACAGTATAAAAATTACACAAATGGTACACATGAATAGGATAACTAATATGGTCGTTTGATATAAACTGACATTAGAAAGCAAAGTTTATTGAAGATGAGCAATAAGTAGTACTTACCTGACTTATATTTGATGGTAGTACATTACAGTATACTCACAGTCTGGGTTGCACGAAAACGGACACGGACACGGACACGGGACACGGCACTTCAAAATTTTTAGGACACGGACACGGCAAAAAAAAATCAATATTATTAGAGATATATTATCATATTAGGAATATTATCATTAGATATATATTATCATTAGATAATATATTATCAGTTAGGAAAGATTATCTTTAGGAATATCTTTAGATTATTCCCTAAGGTAACTCTACTATATAATGTAACCGTCTCATCAATAATAATCACGTCATTCAGTTATAATCTCCCTTTCATATTCTGACATGGTATCAGCCTAAAGAAAAATCGATCCCTAAAACTTTTCCGCTTGTCACAACCTACCGTATATTTTACCGGCCGGAGATGACGGTGTTACTTCCATCTCCGGCTGGCCGATAGTCTACGTCTATTAATCCTCTAGTATATTAGTTTACAGTAGGTCTTGCTTAAGACGGGTCGGATCTTAAGACGGGTATTTTGTGAGAGGAAATGGGTAGAGGGGACAAGGTGGGCTCCCCCCATGTGCTCTCTACTCACCCTTGATGGGTATTTTGTGAGAGAATATGGTATCCGTCTTAAGCTTAAGACGGATACCTCGGTCTGAAATAAGAATTTGTGATTAGTTTATTATCATTAGTAAAATAAAGTGGTTTTTGGTTTTTGCAAAGCCTTCATGTGTCCCTTTCCCATGCCCTACGTCACTCTTCCTCACCATTACCCAGACAAACCCAAACAAAATAAACCAGCTACCCCAATCCCATTCCCGACAACCACCATCCTAACCAATCCAACCCATTACTCTTCTACTGAGCCTCCGTCTTTCACAGCCACCACTCTCCGACTGTCCAACACCTCCGTTGCCCTTACCCACAAAACCCAACGCTCTCCCTGCCACCCTTTTCCGCCTGACCGGTATTCCTCCTCTGACCCCACCATACCACCGTTTCCAACACCCTCCGTACACCGAAACCCAACGCTCTCCGGACACGGGAAAGGAGGGTTTCTTTTGAAAGGAATTGATGCTTTTGGAGTTTTGGTAAAGTGGTGAGTTTTCAGTTTTTGGAATAAAAATTAGGGTTTATTGTTTCATTTGGCATAACTGCCGTGTCCCACCAAAGACGGGCCGTGACCAATTTTTTTTGGACCGTGTCCGACACACTTTTTTAAAAAAAAAACCAAGGACACGGTTTTTGAGGTGTCGGACACGTTTTCAGCCGTGTCCTAGGCGTGTCCGTGTCGGACACGGTGTCGGACACGCGGAGGGCAAAATAGTGCCGTGTCCGTGCAACCCAGCTCACAGTTGTTCGTCGTGTGGTTTTCTGCCACACAACTACTCAATATTAAAACGATATTACTATTGGCTATTATCATTCAGTGCTATTGCTGTAAAACAAAAAGCACCTAATACGTGTTGTTTGGTATAAAATCTCCCAAAGTTGTAATATAATGATGTTTCCAAATAAGTAATTAAGAAGTGTAGTGCCTTACCTGGTGTATTTTTAATGATATACCACAATAGTTCATCCATTAATGAAGACACTCATGTATCCCTATGCCACACAAAAAGACTTCATATTTATACGATTTTAGGGTTCAATACAATGGCTAATAATTCATTATATAGAACAATGGCATGCCCAAACAACATATAATGCATGTGTTTTTTATGTCAACCCTGATATACCGGAGGTTAAAGTGTTTGAGCCACGGTATTTCGAACAAACTTACAACGTTCATCCCTTGTGTAAACTATTAAATGAAAAGAAATGACTTATAGTTTTCTTACCCCATTGATAATATTATCATTGAAAAGAAATTATTACACATTTGCAAAGTTGGTATTATGATAGTTGTAAACTTTGTTGGTCTAAGAGTTCGAAAAATGAGAATGATTGATGGAAGTGTACAAGTGATGGGTGTAATGAAAATAGTTATGGGTTTACATCAAGAGTATAAGGTAGGCACGCTCAATATATTTCTTTGTATTTGTGTGTGTTTATATCAGTCATTTTCACCTAAACTTAAGTGTGTAATATCAAACTTAAGCATGCGTAAGTGTGTAATATTAAACTAAAGCAGCTGACAAAACACAAATAACCAAACAACACATTTAGATATTCACGGACTTACAGTTCAGTAACATGAGATCAGAATCAAACTTATAAAATATAAATTTTTAAAAATTGAAGAATGGACTAACCAAATTTGATTGCATTCAAGAAATTATTCATATCTTCTCACTTAGGAGTCTCCTTATGCGGATGGCAGCCAAAATTTACTTATCTGCCAAAATTCAGTAAAATCAAAATCAAACTTTAAACTTAATAAACCAGAAATTTAGAATTCGATTCGCATCAAACAATACATGCAAATACTACTTCGGGGACATATAATCAGGGTTTTTTCCCACAGAATAGGCAAAATAGCGATTGGGAATGGTTCATGGGGATGTAGGGAAATATAGAAGAATTTTTTTTCAGGTATTGAGTTGATCAATTCTAAATAAATCATCAATCAACAAGTTAATGATACATGTATGTAAATTATAAGTGTATCTGTCCTATGAGATCCAAATCAACAAATTAATAATAGTAGTTTATCAATTAGTACAAACATTTGCTGAAGGCGAAAAGTTAATAATAGTGGTTTATCTGATTATATAACGTAGGAAGTGCAGCAAAGAGATTGCACCATCGTCAAACAATCAACCAAATCTTCAAGTGCATCAACAAACCTCGGGTACCTACACAACAAATTGGGATTATTTTAACAGCAGAAAATTCCGCAACATTTCATGAGAAAGTACTCAAGTAGTACACACCTATGACAGATTTCCCATGTATATTGTAAGCGGATATCTTTTCTTTAAGAACATCAGCTCTGGTGTTATTCTTCTTTGACAGAGCCTTCTAAAATTTCCTGCCATGTGAATGAATCTCTCGGATTTTATCAAGAATGGGATCATGTTGGATGAAGGCAATGTCCTTGGTATACTAATAGGTCTGATGATTTCCTTTTGCTTTCTTCTTTGGATCCCTGGGAACTATGCCTTTCAAAATGCATATTTTCCTGAATAGGAGTTAACATGCCAGTTAATAAAAACAACACCACCCATTATGTATGTTATCAATAAGAAACAATTACCAACCAGTTTTTTATGGTTAAATAGAAATCCCATCATCCCATTTCAATTGCCCGGTTACGATTTAACTGAACTACTACACCCTCCATCAAAATTTCATGAAAATACTCATTTCTCTGCACATTCCCCTCGATTTATTCAATAACAAATACTATAATTTAGCATTAAAAGTCAAACAACAGCAAATGGTGATCTTTCATTTAACCAAAAAATCACGGAATGTGATTTTCGCTCTCAATTATACTAACAACAAAAGGAATTTTTCACACATTCCTCCATTATTCACCAAAAAAGAACCTGATTCGTTTATACAAAGAATACAATTTGCAGAACAACATTTTCAATTTCCGAACCAAAACCAGAATTTATTACTGAGATACAACCTTGACAGGATGGGGAAAAAACGTGATGATAAGATGAAGGATCACGCAAATAACTGTCTTAGAAAGATAGCAAACCTCTATATCTAGACAAAGTATCAAGGTTTTGATGGTAGATGGTGGAGATAGAGGGCTCCATAACAATTGAATAGTGGATGCTACCACCGTCGATGCCAACATCGTTGATTCTACCTTCTATGGTCCGACATGCAAAAGGATGAGGAGGTGAGTGATGAAGAAGAATTGAGTTTTGTGGATTTAAATGTCGGTGTATGTGATATGTCATAATCAGAGTCACTGAGTGGGTAAGGGAGGGATAAGCATAAGCTACTCCGTATTTGGTAATTTATAAATTTAATTTAGTTTTAAGGTACAATTAAATTCGTAAAATAAAATTTTATTTCGGAAAATTTTCACACTACACACAAGTTTGACATTTTGCCCAAAATACCCAATTTTTTACCCGTAAATATTTGAGTGGCCATAACTAGAGTTTACAAACTCGGAAAATGACAATATTTTTTTTCAAATTGTTCATCTTTCCGAGAACTACGATTTCAAAAAAAAATTAGCGAGTTCTGAACTCGTGACCAAGAGATATGGCCACTCAAAGTTTGTTCGGTAAAAAAAATTTGACATACAAAAACTCCTAGCCACGGAATCCAAATACGACTTTTTTTTTTTCAAATCGTAGCTCTCGGAAAGATGTACGATTTGAAAAAAAATCGTCATCTTCCGAGTTAATAAACCTGAGTTATGGTCACTCAAAGTCTTTCGGGTAAAACTTTTGGGTATTTCGGGCAAAACGTCAAAGTTGAAGGGTACCGTGACAATTTTCCGAAATAAAATTATACGAGAACTACTCATATGCTATAACTATTTTATACTATTAAGAAAAAGAAAACAATTTTATATGTTTCAATTTTTTGTTTACCTTTGATTAAAATAACTCTCACGAAGAATATAAAAAATTAACCAAATAAATAGGTTAGTTACTCGGTCGGAGTTTTTCTTATTGTTTAAATCATTTTCTCTTAACTTAACTCGAGATAGTTTAATGGATTAACACTAAATAACATACACCTCCAAGATAAGCTTCATAATTAACCTTAATTATAAGTATAAATTAACAATGTACGGTAATAGATAAACCAACAATATCACCTACGGTAATAGATATGGGATATTTCTTATAAAACGTAGTTGAAAAGGTAAGCTTATATATACGAACAACGACCGCGCATCTATATATGTATATGTACATTCATTTACAAATTTAGTAAATAAATTAAATTTCTAAAAATTAAAAACAATCCCGTGAATTTTCACGGATGTTACACTAGTTTGTGTATAAAGAAATATGGTAAAGTGGAGTTGAATGGAGGAAGTATAATTACAAATGGTCTCCTACTCTTTCCTTGGTCTTTGTGTCAAAGTGAAAAAACAGCAATTAACAGGGACGGAGGGAGTATCACTTACAAATTTTACATTTATTCCAGATTTGATTATCATCACTCTTCTCCTTTATTTGTTGCACATGTTTGATTTTTATTTCATTGCTATTTTATTTTATCCATAAATCCTTATATTTGATTGTTTCCAGGGTTTAATTTAACCCAACTTTCAATTTGTGCTGATTTTGTTTATGGGAGTATGGAATATATTAAGTAAAAGACACTATCCAGTCCAACGTGTCACTTTGTCAATTTTCACCTTTTATAGTGAACCATCGATGACCCAAGTAATATTCATTTGTTTTTTTTATTTTCTATCATGTAAATATGTAATGGTGTTTTACCGCATTTGTGTAATAACTTCTCTATCATATCGATTGCAGCCAGGGAATGCAAAATAAATCAACTTGGCACTTTAATCATGACCATCTTTACGTAAATTGCTTATGGGCCAATAGCCCGTTTTATCCCGAAATTCCACACTAGCCCGAAATGGAGGGGTTTTGGCCGATTACATAAGCCCGTAAACTAAGCCCAACCCGGCCCAGCCCATACTCACAGGCCAATTTTATTGTCTAACCCAGCCTAAACCCAACCCGACCCACCCCATGATCAGGTCTATTCGTTACTAATAAGCCCAAACAATCAACGATACTCGTCACCTATATCATTATTGTCCATTCTTAGGGTACCTGAAAAACCATGTTTACCTCATATCATACTTTCCAAAGTATTTCATCACCACAATCGTCCCTTAGTAATCTGGATTTCCATCAAAACAATCACTTCCAAGTCTTACTTACACATCATGCAACTAAGCTCCCTAGGCACAACTATCTTTACATTCCTCTATAACGGTCTTTATCGCATACATTCCCAGTCGACGTAAACACTCTCATTCTCCTCTATAGTTCAGATATTCCCATCAGTAACCACTTATATCTCTCTTCTTCATCCTCAACTCATACATTTACCCTTCCTACATTCTTAATTGGCAATATATACATGTACGCTCTATATATACTCAACTCACGACATTATCGCTCATCACATATCACAAAATCGACACAAGGCTCATCAATCTATCCATCTTAATCGCATATAACCACACACAATTCTCACAAAAATATACAATCATGGGGAACATAATCTAGTTATAGAATCCGTCGAACCCATTCGCCAAGGTCAATATATATTTAAACATACACATAACAACGATATACTATAACCCAATACGATGACACACCCTATGACACACCCTTCACATATACAAATAAGGGGCAATTATGTAATTAACTTAACACAGACAGTACATTGACAAAACCAAATTCACAATTTACCCCATGTAGCGACTATGAAAATTACTTAATCACCTTATCGTTATTCAAATGAGATGCTACCTAATTGGCACACAAACGCCCTCTTCCAAACAACGCAAGTTCTTCCTATTAAATTTAACTCCCGCTAGCACATGTAAGTTAAACCAATATAAGCATTAAGTTCGATAGTATGGTCCCAATAATTCTATCTAGCATTCTCATGTCTAGATATATAATCTTGATTCAAATTGTGTTCTTAGCTAAATCCCCGCTACCGCATGTAAATTTAGCTATAACAATAATAGGCTAACAAAATTTAGAGATAAAACGTATAACAAATTCTACCCAACTCCCGTTGATAGTATAGTTTGATTTATATTCTACCCAATTCAATTTTATAACCTAATTCAATATGTATTCAAACCGAATTCAAATAACAATAAGGCAATTAAGTTGGACGATTAAAACATGTTTGTTTTCTTGCTAACAATTGTACGAACCCTAGATTAAATCTACTCACTCATGATAATGAAAACTAAGCAATTCATAATTAGATAAGCAATAAACATAATCAACAAAAGAAATCACGAAGAAGAAATATTACTTGAATTAATAAACTTGAAGAGTAGAGAACAGTAATCCAAAGAACAATTGTAAATCCGATGCAATAATTTGATAGCAAAAGTTTTAATCTAAGTTTTTCTATTTATTTCTAGTGTTCAGAATAATAAATCTAACCTAGGAAGAAGTATCCCCCACTTCTTTTTATTTTTCTAATAGATATAGGTTAAGTTGGACTCTTTCCAAAAATCAGAAAGCTGAAATCGCGGTCCGCCCGCCCGGGCACAGTGTCTCGGCCACAATTCTGGCTCGTGGTGTCTTCTGCCCACTCGGGCTCAATGCTCGCCCCCCCGGGCGTCGTCACTCTTTGATGTTTCCTCTAAATAGACACCTAAAATGTCTCCTTCTTATGGTTCTCATCTAGGCACTTCAAATTTACGCAATTCTCACAAGATCTTTCCCAAGGAACCACATTCCATGATACGTAAGTGCTCCCTCACAAGAATAACAATTTTTTTAAGAAACAAGAGCAAACATACCAAAACGTAGCATCTATCGAAATGTGCATAAGGCATATCAAAATAGCCTAAAACTACGCAACAAGGAGTCGAAAGTACTATAAAAACAATGTATAAAATCATGTAAAATATGTACTTAACAAAATCCCCCAAGCTAACCCTTTGCTTGTCCTCAAGCAAATACCCAGCAAAAACATTCAAGAATAGGAGGACAAGATAGTGAATAAGACCCATTGACACATACCAAACACATCACCCCACACGAAACTCATATCATACATGTTTAGCCTCTTTCCCTTAATAAATTAAAGAAAGTGGTGAAAATACATGCATAGTCAATGATCATATGACGTTGTAACACCCCACTCCATGCTCCGTCAATGACCGTGCAATATCATGTACTAATCTCTCACAGGAAGTCACTCGTCACTCAATAGTAATAGGGTAAATTTAGTTGTGGCTCTCTCCTACTCAACCTGCAGGAAAAGTGCAAAAATGGCACTAAGCCAACAAGGAAGGGTGGAATATCCCTCCAATTCCCATGCATCCAATCATACAAGCGAGGCAAAGGGTTGTAACGGGGTTAAGGTTAAAAGGGTAAAAAGTGGCAGCATATTTGGATATGTGGAGTTTAATAGCCAGTAGTCGCGCATTGTACTTACCAAATGAATATCCAACATCATCAACCCTTTAACATAACTAGACGATATAAAATCATCCGAAAAGAGCTTGATTCAAAATAGTGAAATGATCTTAGACTTTATAAGACAAGGGAAATGACAAATATGCAAAAGTGTCAATACTTCCCATTTAAATCCCAATAGACACCATATGTTTATCACAATACAAAGCAAATGTTAATCCGGATATAAACCCAAAACCCAACTCAATGGACTATCTCTTTCTTGAGCATAATTAAAGTCTCCATGTCATTTTCTTTTCCTATTTTTTCTTTTTTCTTTCTTTCGTTTTTTTCTTTCTCTTTTTTTTTTTCAAATTCATCTCTTTTTTTCAATCATTTTTCTGTTTCATTTATTTATTTTTTCTTTTCTTTCCAATGAGAAAAATGACATGGGACGTGAATAATGAAGTAAACAAGCCCAAGTAACCAACAAACCTCTTAACATTACAATAGACTACATAATTACACAACCTTTACCGCATAAGTACTACGCACGACTGACCCGGCTAAGGTCGCAAGTTTTTGGACTGTAGCTATATAATGTGGGTTAATCAAAGAAAATCAGGCTAGAAAGGCTCAGAAGGGCTACAAGCAGAGGATTAATTCAAAGGGTGATAAATCGGATCTTTTAGGCGATGTGGAGTTCAAATCGTAACCATGAAAAATGTGCCTCGTCATGCAAGATGATCAAATGCACAAGGAGAACGGGGGGAATATGCCAGACTCAAGTAAAGCGCATCTCGGAGGGAGACTACTCACAAACCTAATAAATGAGACCGGATACAAGTACGCCAGTCTTGGAGGCTCTAAATCCTCTCAACTTGATTAGCTATGCCTAGTACATGACATGGCCTAGATCTCGCGCCCCGTGAAGTGTCACGGTGTCAAGACTCATCTACTATAATTTCTGAGTCATCTTTGAAAGACAACTAAGGCATACAAACATGTATTCAATAAGCATTCAAAGGCCAGCGAAGTGGTAGGGAATGTGTGAATCATTTAAACACAAGGTCAAATTCACTATAACATACAATGACAATTTTTTTGATTTTGTAATTTTTTAAAAATTCTTTGGATTTTTTATGGAATAAATGCAATAATTTAACTACTAACTAGACGACAACAACAATGTATAAAATAAGAAACAATGAAATGTACCCTCCCCCAAGCTTAAACGATGCATTGTTCCCAATGCATAGAATTACAAAACACGGGACATCAAACAACAGAAAAGGGGTAGGGGATTGACCGACAGCATGGTCAACTGCGGTCGGACAAGCCGACCGGATCTTTCATTATTTTATTAAAATAAGAAATAAAAAATACATACCTAACTTGGGTTGCCTCCCAAGAAACGCTTGTTTAACGTCATTAACTTGACGCTTTTGCACATTATTAACCTGAATCGCCCTTGAGTGAGCGATAAGCAATGTCTGGTGGTACACATCCGCCATCGATTAATATGGCTTTCTCTTTCACCTTGGCACGCCAAATTACCTCTCCTCTAGAATGGTATTCACTAGTGTCGGTGGGATGCACTAGGCCTTTACCTTGATTCTTCAAAATTGTTGTTCTCGCCACCTTGACCATAAAATTTCTTCCAGGGGGTTCTACTGATGGCTTAACAATCTCAGCACAAACATTATTGTTAGTAGCACCAATAGTATGACATGTATTAGAAATGGGAAAAGAGACATATGGGTCAAATAGTCGCAAGGTCACACTTTCATCCTTAACTCGTAAAACTAATTCACCTTGTTGCATGTCTATCAATGTCCTTCCCGTGGCTAAAAATGGTCTCCCTAAGATTAAGGGTATTTCATTATTTTCTTCCATATCTAGAACTTGAAAATCCACGAGAAAGGTGAACTTATTTACCTTGACCAAAACATCCTCGACTACCCCATTGGGAAATTCGAATAGTAGTATCCGTCATTTGGAGTGACACCTTAGATTGTTTAAGGTCCTTAAATCCCATTTTATGAAAAAGGGAAATAGGCATCAAATTTATACTAGCACCAAGATCACACAAGACTCTCTCAAATTTCATTCCATTTATTATACAAGGGAGAGTGAAACTACCCGGATCCTCAAGTTTGGGTGGTAAGTTATTTAGCACAACAGATGAACAATCTTCAAATAATAAAATTGTTTTACCAGATTCAACTGACCTCTTCTTAAATAAGAGTTTTTTTAAAAACATGTCATATGCAGGCATTTCACTAAAAAGACCAATAAAGGGGATGTTAACATGGAGTTTCTTGTGAATTTCATAAAACTTACCATACCGTTTTTCAAACGTGGCTTGGGCCAAACGTTGTGGAAACGGGGCCGGAAACGAGGCCGGAGGTATGTAAACTGTTGGACCAATTTCATAGTTTTGATAATGACATATGTTTACGTAATAATATGTTTTACTCGATATATCATATGCGTGTAATTGTGTGCTTTAGTCTTATTATAGCTAGCAACAATTATGAGAAGAAAGATCAAAGTTAGGCATAACTTTGATAAAGTCTGTGAGACAAAGTTATAACCACTTCAGGAATAACTTTGGAAGTGAACATGGAAGTTATAGCTAACCAGGCATAACTTTAAAGAAAATCGCTTCAAACAAGATCTACATAAATCTACACAAGACTCGAGATGGAGGGTCTTTGTGATCAAGATGAAGAGATGATCCGTATACTGAAGATCTTTGTGAAGATTAGATAGTATAGGTCGTAATTCGGTAACTATTCCATTCGAGAGATTTTATGTTCAAAAGTTATAGCTTTAGTCTATGACTTTGGATGATAAAATATTGATGCATGATTTTGGAAATAAAATGTTTTGAAATGTTTTCAAAAGTGAAAGAGTATTTTTATATTTATCAATTATTTTAATATAGAATATATTTATGAGATTCTATTGGTTAGTAATACAACTTATGGGTTGTCATGCTACCTAGGGTTTCTAATATATTCTATCTCATTTTGTTGTTAACCTAATTAGCCCACCTAGTGGTTGAGCCATCTAGGGTTTCGTGAAACCTAGTTTGTGCCACCTAGGGATTCGTGCTCCTAGGGTTTCGTGAGCTATAGGAATCCGGCCTCCATAGGTTGTTTCCTTAGTTTACCTAATCTAGGATTCTACTATATCTTTACAACAATATTTTGAGATATAAAGATAAATATATTTCTATAAGATAAACCTAATAATATTTTGAGATAAAGATATTTCTAAAAGATAAGCAAATATTATTTTATGATAAGATAAGTATCTTTATTAAATATTATACTAGGGTTTTAGATCTACCATAATTCTTCTACTATAAATACTCATTCATATATAATTTGCAATCAACACGACATATACACAAAATACACGACATTCACACGGCTATCTATTTTACTTGTGTTGATTTTTCAAAATCGTTTTACAGCAAACCTGTGACACCCTCAAATTTGCGGAAAGAAAAAAAAATATTTAAATACATAAAAGAAATAGGATAATACATAACGAAGGTGTCATAAAATAAAAAGGTCATTACAAAACGGAAATAATATTCTACAAACGAAATATACAAGACGGGAGACAAATCTCCCGTATAAATACGTAAATAAAGAGTGTCTAATAATATACAAACTATGAACCGAATATAGGTCCAAGGTAAATACTTCGCTCGCTAGCTCGTCCATGTACCCCCAAATATGCATCACCACCTGTTCGACCGCATTAAATATAAACACGGAAGCCACAGTCAGTGGGGGAGTAACTCCGAGTTCTCCCAGCCACGAAATGTCGAGTTTAATTAAACATGAATAACATAAAAGCAATGTATATGGAAAATACAAAACTTAAACATATATGATATGCTTTTCATGTTATGAAACAGATAACTAACAAATAACCTAGCATGTGAAAGCTATCATGGGAAACCGATAATAAACTATAACTCGAGGTAGGGAAGCTGGTATGCTAGCTCAGAGGTTCCTCTCAGAAACATGGCCGTGATACACTCAAACCCTAAGCAACACGTAATCATGTGAATCAGTTAACAATCGGTAATCCAAACTCTATCAATCCTAGCCGGCTTGCATCTCACCTTCTAGAACTCATAGAATCATACAAACATGAAAGACCAATACGTCTACAAACAGGCATAAGTTCTTAGTACCGTCAATAGTCGACTTCTGTAACTCGAGTCTATACCACAAGGTAGGAAAACATCCTAGCCCTAGACTGATCAGACCTAGCGACAACAACTAACCCATTCCCTGTCTCATTACATAACCGTACATGAGAAACTCTGATAGGCGACCCCCTAAGCAGAGATGGCTAGTACTTAAGCTGGCTCCCTTCCCAAAGCGGAACTCTTAGGATGCCATGCCCCGACTTGGGGATAAGCCCCCCAGGCCCGGGACACAAAAGCTCTTAACCATGAACTATATACTCGTTAAAGACAGTACGGGCCTATCGATGTCATGGTCCAAGCTACTCATTTAGAATTAGAATGGTCAAGACGCCATATACTCATAATTCTCTATGGGTACTTAGTCAACACGACACATATCATACAATCAAACAGTCACGGGAAAAACATCCTATCATGTGACTAATTGCATATAAATCATATTCAAATATCATATCGCCTCATAGCTACTAAGGCTAATTCAATAATTAAATAAAACCTTACTTGAAGACAAATCCCCGACCCGAGTCCCGCGACGGGTCATCAGTCAAATCGGGGCTGACTAGATCTTAGTTTGACCAAACCCGTTGGATCAAACCGGCTAGAAACAGAGTCTTTATCACATAGACTTAAACATAAAAATCAACATATTCAATACATGTTATTTTATTAACTTCTAACAGGTGAATTATTATAACATACCAGAACCCCGTTTGACTTAACTGATATCCAATTAAACTACGATCTCGTCTTATAATTTCTAACATGTGAGAAATAATAATTTTATGAAAAACCTTTTTAATTTAAATATTTTACTTATTAACATTTCCCACTTGCTAAATATTACAAAACACGATAACAATGACGATAACTCAAAAACCGTCACAAGTCCCAAAGTGGGACCCACGGGCTGAGTTGGGCCGGACCCCACATGAGCCTGAACTGGGCCCCACGGGCCTAAATGGGCTGTTTTGGCAGATTTTATACTTTTTACAAAAACCGTTTCTTAATTATTTCCCGCATGCTTAACTTAATTAAAACCCGTCAAAACAACCACATAACAGTCAAACATCGACACAACCCAAAGACCAAAACCCGGACCCACCATGGACCAACCCAGACCGTTCTGAACCGCCACAACCACCCCACCGACCTGGCCGGCCTGGACCGGCCTGGTTTTTTGGGACCGGTTCTTCCAGCCACCATGTCGGCCACCACCACACAACAACAACCCAATTGTTTTCGAAAGGTTTTTAATTACTAACATCCATTTTTAAACATCCAATTTAACCATCCAACATGCAACAATCATCATCATGAAGAAATCCTAAAAATATAACAAGAACACCAACATATTCATAAATTCCTACAACATAATAAAATCAACCACTTATCATGTTACTAACTAAAATCATAAAAATCATAATAATATGAACAAAAACTAAAGATGAACCACAACTAAAGAAGCCAAAGCTATGTAACATTTATCCGTCGGAGTAACTCGGAATCGTACCTTAGCTTAGAAAAAATCAATTAGCACCAAAATAAGAATTATAAAACTAAGGAACCCGTCTTCTAATCTTCCCATAATATATACGAGTCACCAAATCGTTCTTCAAAAATCTTCCCTATAAGAAATGACAAGTAAAAACTTATTAGAAGTAAAAATAGATTTCCATAATAAAGTGTTGAAAACGATTTTGACGGAATTGAAAATAAACCGTACGTGAAGATGGGGAGCGAAGGGGAGAGTCTAGAAATATAAGTTAGGACGGATTTAATTAAGAAATGAAGATTTTATGAAGGTTTTGCTCAAGAACGATGATGAACAATTGAAGAACACGAAGAACAAATGAAGAACGATTAAAGAAAGTGATATTTTGATCTTTATTTGATTTGTTGAGAAATGAAAAGTTGTTAGTGAGTTATGTTGGGTGAGGGAGCCGTGTATTATAGAGGAAATATGGAGTCGGATTTCGAAATTGTTGTTACGGAATTAACTCGCGTTAAATAATTATATTACGGTAATTGATTAAATATTACGTTAATTATATTAAATATCTAGATATTATGTTATCTTAATGAAAAGAAATCAAAATATCAAGCCTATTAGAAGAGGAAAGAGCCGTGTGATGTTGGGTGATATCGGGTATGATTTTGAGCGATTTGCGTAATTTTCGTTAACTGATCGATAAAGTAACAAATATCTAAGATATTTGTATTAGTTTAATCGAAACAATTAAAATATCCAATTGTGAGTGGAAAACGATGACATGGGCGTGTGACTCATGCCAAAGTCGAGTGTCGATTTTGTTGCGCGATTTACGATGCGTCGGGAATAGTTAAATGACGTTTGGTTAAAAACCGTATAAGTTATTCTTTAAATTCCGAATAAATTCAAAATAATTATATTAAATTATGATAAATCTTAATAAATCTAAATAAAAATAAATCAAAATATTATTTTTTTAAATAAAATTTCGGTCCTCAAACTTATGAGGCGAGTCGGGAAAAAGTCAACGGAAGTCAAAGTTGACTGAAAAGTCGAGAAAAGTCGAAGATGACTTAAAAGTCAAGAAAAGTTTAGGACGACTTAAAAGTCAAGAAAAAGTCACTGACGACTTTAAAAAGTCAAGGAAAAGTCAAAGACGACTTTTGTCAAGAAAAGTCAAAGATGACTAAAAACGGTCTTTTCATGAAATCTCTCAGAAATTCCAAATACGAACGCGGAATTTCAAAATAAGACTCGGAACAAAAATTCCTATTTTAAAAACTTAAGTTCTACTGAAAAGTGTTAGTAAATATTTTTACTAGAAAAATCGGGTATATTTCGGGTTGTTACAAAATTTGTGGCTTATTTTTGTGATTTTGTGTTTAGGGAAATATCAATGAGTAGGTTTGACTCTATCACTTGTTCTTCTTGTGATGTTCCATGAAAATGTTATTGTGGCATCTCATGGACTGAGTACTAATCCAGGAAGATTGTTTGATGCATGCGCATCATACAAGCCGGGAACTAACCCATGGTTGTAAATTTTTTCTGTGGGTTAATGAACCTCAAACTAAGTGGCAAGGCGGTGTTATTTGTGAGTTAATCAAAGAGAAAAACGTCCTAAGAAGTGAAGTAACCATTTTGAATGAAGATATATATCAAATATTTTAAAGAAGAGAGGAAAAAAAAGGAAGATTGAGATGGAAAAGTTGAAGAAGAAAATATTAGGGTTTGCTGAAAAATAACTAGATCAAATACAATGAGAAAGAGTAATGAAATATACTTACTTGCAAATGGACATCAACTTGATCTTTATTGTTGATGATGATCAATTAAGTTTATTTGGGTTTTAATTTTAATCTTTTGGAGGTTAATTTGGATGAAATCATTATTATGTTGTTTTAACTGAAACAGAATAGGAGTTTAGGACACTACAAAATTAACTCGGGAAATTGACGGTTTTTCTGACGGAAAAAAAATTCCGTCAGTAATTTATTATCACTGACGGACTACTGACGGAAAATTAATACTGACGGATTATCCGTCAGTAACGTCAGTAGAAAATGGCGCGTTGACTAAGTCAAAGGCGGCAAAACTCACTGACGGGTACCTGACGGAAATTCCGTCAGTAATAACTGCCACTGACAGAAATTTCGTCAGTACTTAATAATATCAGAGTCAAATTATAAACCAGTCAAACATATTCCTGACAGAAATTCCGTCAGGACTTTTTTCGAAATCTCGAGAAACTGACGGATTCCTGATGGAATTTCCGTCAGTACCTATCTGTTTATGTAAAAAACGCACAAAGAACTCTGTCATTCTCAATTCATTTTTCCCCAAAACCTAATCCTAAAATCAATTAAATCCACCCTTTCCGACCACCGACTACCTAACTACCACCGGCTATCTAACTACCTCCGGCTACCACTTTCCGACCACCACATCATTGGTAAGTTTAATAAACTATTTCATTCTCTCTCATTTCTTCTTTTGTTATTTTATATGTTCCTTATTAGTTGTTTGTTGTAGATCCGACGACCACAACTAGCTACCTCCGACCGTCGACCGCCGCTGCTTGTCGTCGTCGCTGCTTGTCGCCGCCGCATCTTGTCGCCGCTTTGTTTGCTTATTTTGATTCTTAGGTAATATATTTACCTTTATTTTAATTTCGCCCTCCGTCTTAATCGTCATTTGTTTGTCTTTAATTGACGTAGGATAGTAGCCATTATTGTTTTTGTTAATGAAATTTTTGTTGTTGTTAATTTAATTTCGCCCTCCGTCTTTATTATTTGTTTGTCTTTAATTGACGTAGAATAGTAGCCATTATTGTTTTTGATAATGAAATTTTTGTTGTTGTTAATTTAATTTCGCACTATGTCTTAATCATTTGATAATGAAATTTTTGTTGTTGTTAGTAGCTAGTTATTACATGTGTTTTGCATGTTAAAATTATTACATGTGTTGATATTGACTTAGTACCCGTTCAAAAATTACTTGTTAGGAGTAATTTTTGAATAGTCTCCGTTTTGGGACTGTCTTTCTACGTTTCAAGTCACTTAGGTAGTAAACACATAACTTGTAATTTATTAATGAGGAAAGAGTTCGGTAACAATTCCTTTAATGTTTTCTGAATGCACACTACAAGAAAACAACATTCAGGCGACTGATATTGGCGACTGATTTCCGTCGCTAAAATCAATTTGGCGACTGAAATCAGTCGCCAAGACCTAGTCGCTGTCATTAGTCGCCAAAAAAAATTCGGGCGACTACTTTCAGTCGCCAAATTTGGCGACTGAAAAAATAGTCGCCAATTGTGGAAAATGGCGACTGAAATCAGTCGCCAATATGGCGACTGAAAGATTTAGTAGTCGCCAATTTGGCGACTGACATCAGTCGCCATCAGTCGCCAAAATGGCGACTACCATAGTATTCAGTCGCCAATTTGGCGACTGATTTCAGTCGCCAAGCAGTCGCTAATGGATTTTCACTTTGTAAAAATACAGGGGGTTTGGCGACTGAAAATAGTCGCCAAATGAACATTTCAGTCGCCAAAATACCTGTGATATTGCATGAAAATTTCCGTTTTCATACTACCATACCATACCATCATACCCTACCTGCAAGTATACAAGAAAACACAAAGATTTCACACATTTACAACAACACGATGTGAAACCAACATCCTCATATAGATAAAAAAAATTGTTTCAAGTTTACAATTTTTCTTAAACGGAATTGTTTCAACCATAAATTGTTTCATGTAACAAGTTTCTAAACTATATCAGAAGCCAAGGTTTAAATTGGATTCGGCCTGGAATCCACCACTTCCATTGCCTTCATCATAATCCCGGCGATAGGGAGGGGGACCTTGGTTGCAATTCTCAAACCTGCTTTCCCAAGCCTTGAATTTCTCTTTCATTATCCTTATTTCTTCATCCCTTTCCGCGCTTTTTCTTTTTTCCTCGTCAAGTGCGGCTTGGAGTCTTCCCACGACTGTCGGCTCGTATGTTTGGTTTGAGGTGGACGACATTCTTCCCCTTGGAGTTTCGTAAAATACGTTCTTTGCCGACCCAATCCCGTAGACGTTCCCCTTCTTGAAACCCTTTACTAAGTCGAACCAAATCTCGTTATCGGGTTTATCGGGATGTCTAAGTTTCTCGGCGGAAAATGCTTCCTACAAAATATAAACATTGTTATTAAAAATAGCTAAAATATTGGTTAAACATTCAAAAAATCGAACTTATTGTAAAAATACAAAAATGCTTGAAACTTACATATAATTCCTTATCTTTTGGTTTGATCCAATATCTTCTATTGTCTTCGAGCCGGGAATGGGTGTCAAGGAAGAGCTCCGGAGCTGTGGGCGTGTTAGCTTTTTTCTTCTTACCCTTCTAAAAGAAAAAATTAAAGACTTGTATAAGAAAATTTAATAATAAAAAGAATTTAAGTTATAATTTTCAAATGGAGGGAAAAAGTGGAAATTATAACTTACACCCAAAACTAGGCTAAGGAAAGATCGAGATCCTGCGTGATGCGACGGCTCAGCCGCTCCATCTTTCTTTCCTCCTTTTTTATTTTTGGATGCTTGGGCCGACCTAGCCTGAAACTCCTCAGTTTCACGATACTTAAGCATATCTTCATATGCACCACCTACAAGTTAAATAAGTATTATAATAAAATATGATAAAATGTGTAAAAATATAACTATATATATACAAATAACAAAAACAATTAAATACCTCTCATATGCTCCGGCTCCTTCTTCCTCTTGACAACCTTATACATGTTGTCCCTTAACCGTCTAGTGCACGTCTCATTGTACCTTTGACGTACAATATACTCTATTCCGGCCGGCCAGTCAAATGTTTTCTACAATTTAAAAGGTAAGTATTAGTAAAATAAATTATTAATTAAAAACTATAATAATATAAGAAAATATAAATAAAAATAATATACCCTAAAATTATTGAACCACTCCTCTTTTTGTGCAGAGGTAGCCTTGGTCCAACAAGTAGGAGCAACTCCCGTCATCTTCTGCTTTTTACTCTGAGTACAACCGCGTACAACCTTTTGAGACGAAAACCTGAAAAATAAATTATGGAATAGTATGCATTTATGGTAAATAATAATGTAATATAATTATAAACTAATAAATTAAAGACATTGGTGGTTGTCTTACCAAAACCCCGCGGGATCAAGTATCATCTTCCCTTCCGGCGTGAACTGGATCGTCTCCGATGTCTGATCCGAGGACTCGTCATTGGTCGATTCCTCGACCACTACCGGCCTCTGCTGATCAATAATCTCCATCTCCTCCTCGTCATCGACTGAAGAAGTACTACGGCGTCTGTTTGAACCGCCGCCACGTTGTCTACCTCGACCTCCTGCCATCTACAAGTACACAAATATTCAAATTGTTAGAAACGGTGATATTGCATGAAAATACAAACATAAGCTGTTAATAACATAAAAAAACATCAAATAATATAAAAAACTTAATTAAAATATATATAAATATATCTTTACCCAATTAATCATTATCATCATCAAATTCGTCCTCATCATCATCACCAATTGATTCATTATCATTATCACTATCAACCCCACCATCACCGTCAACTTGACCATCACCATCCTCGTTCTCTAAACCTTCACCCTCTTCATTTCCATTCTCATGGATGTCCTCATCAGGTGGAGACAACAAAAACCCGCTAGATACTATTTCTTCTTGAAAAAAAGTTGTATCTACTTGTGAGCGTGCTTTTGTCTTAAAGATTGCACACCACTGCTTTTGATTTCGATCATTCTTCGTGCTTGGATAAGAAGCGAAATATACTTGATTGGCTGGATGTGCGAGTATAAATGGATCATACTTTGAGTATGTCCGGGTATGATTCACTTCGACGATTTTATAACGTTCATGAACTTTCATACCGGCCACAGAGTTATCCTTCCATTCACACTTAAATAAGACAGTATTATAAGAACTCTCACGCCCATTATAGCTCAACTCAAATATATCCTCAACTATACCATAGTATTCGTTGTCATCAAGAGAAGAAATAGTAACACCATAATTGCACCTAGCCTTATTCTTACCGTAGTTGAATGTATGGAAATTAAATCCGTTGACCGAGTAACGATTCCACGTTTTCACCTCTCGTGAAGGACCAAAGGCCAAAGTCCTTATCAAATCATCTTGGATATTTAACTCCATTACATGGTTCCGAAACCATGCTGCAAATTGATCCTCATGGTTACTCCAAACATCATCTCTATTCACATTAGGATGTGCTTTAATGAAATCATTCACAAACTCCGTTTCATATGATTCCAGAATCTCACAATTAGAAAGAACGTAAAGGTGAGCACGGTCATATTCTTTGTCATCCAAATATCTTGTTCCCCCAATTGATGAACAACCCTCATCATCATGCATTTGGAAAAACTCGGGTAAACTTGTCTCAAGTTCATCCGCTTTATCAACACTCAAGTTTTTTGCTTTGGTTTCAATATGTTTTTCAAAGTAAAGAGAGCAAAAATTTGCAATCTCTTCCGTTAAATACGCATTACATATTGAACCTTCAACCCGGGCTTTGTTACCAATTTTCTTCTTCACGTGATTAAGAAACCTATTCAATAATTGATTGGATTAATAGTTGTTAAGACTAGTGTAAAAATATTAAATCAATTAAAGAGATAGTACGATAATAATTATAATTTAATTACTACTTAGTGATCTTACCTTTCAAATGGATACATCCACCTATATTGGACGTGGCCTCCAACTTTGGCTTCGTAAGGCAAATGTATCGGTACATGCTCCATGGAATTAAAAAATGATGGAGGAAATATCATCTCGAACTTACACAATATCTCTGGTATTTGCTCCTCAAGACGAATCATGTCATCACCACATATTGAAGACGAACATAAATCTCGAAAAAATTGACTTATCTCAACAATTGCATTCCACACAGGAGTGGGGAGGAGATGTCTCAAAGATACAGGTAATAATCGTTCCATGAAGATATGACAATCATGACTTTTCAAGCCTTGCAACTTTCGCTCCTTCATATCAACACATCGACTAAAATCGGATGCATATCCGTCAGGAAATTTTAACTTTCTTAACCACTCACATAAGACCTTCCTTTGAGCTTTGTCAAGTGTAAAAATAGATTTTGGCAAAGACTCATCGCTACGAATGTGAAGATTGGGACGATGGCAAATTATCTTCAAATCTTCTCTTGATTTAACAGTATCACAAGTCTTTCCCTTTACATCCATAATCGTGTGAATCAGTTGCTCAAAGAAGTTCTTTTCTATATGCATTACATCCAAATTGTGCCTAATTAACATCGTTTTCCAATAAGGAAGACCCCAAAAAATGCTTCTTTTAAACCAACCAATTTTCTTCTTTTTCAGCACCTCCGTCTCTGCTTTAGTACAATCAATAGTACGTGACAAATCACAAACCATATCCCCCACCTTATCCCCCGGAAGTCGATCTACAGCATGATTGCGCTCCACTTTACCTTTTCTGAAAGCTTTTTTGTTGCTCCTAAAGGCATGCCCCACCGGTAAGAATTGTCTATGACAATCAAAC